>JAMAHW010000049.1:90338-284449 GCA_023627715.1 Periconia sp. R9002 | reverse complement strand
ATTTGTTTACACACACCCTTTTTAACACAACAAATCAAACTTGTTATTAAAAAAAAAAAAAAAAAAAAAAAAAAAAAAAAAAAATGAAAAATAAAATATAAGAAATTTGCGACTGAAATAAGCTATAGAGTGCCGCTATCTGTTCGAAGGAAGTTTACAATGTGTGACGAACATGCACGAGCGGCACCTGTTGAGTATTTTTTATCGACAATTTGACTTTCAAATGCATATCATGCAAACTGTACAAAAGAGGGTATGTTGGATGATCAAGTCAAAACAACTAATTAAGTAACTACTACTAAAGGTGTTGTCACTACTGGTTTCCAGATAACACACCACTCAGCGCTTCAATAGAAGGGGAGAAGAAGTACTCTCCGCCTTTAGATTGGACCCATTGCCTTGAAAGAGGCAGTGCATCGTTTGTTGCATCATCATTAGCGCCCGACATGGACCTCACCTCATCAAGAGCTTGCCCGATGATGGGGTCGAAACCTGGTACGACATTTGGATCGTTCAAGGGCGGGAAAGTTGTGTTATTGGCCCAGCCTGCACTTTATTAGGATCATTGACAACAATAGAAAATATAGGTTAGATGGAAGACATACTCTTTTGCAGAAAGCTGAACCCAGCACCAAGGTCTGATTGGTACGACACAAAATACAAGCCACGCTCATGTTTGGTGGCCTTGACAATCTTTTCTTCAGTTGTGACTTCTGGACCGAAAGGAATACCGCGACGCATGATTAAATGCTGTTCGACGGGGTCGACAAAGTCTGGAGGTTGCTTAAACTTGTCGAGGTCTTTGCGAGGATTCATCTTGCGGATGTGTGCTGCGAAGGGGCAGATCTCTTGGGACTCGGGATTAAACCGAAATTTGTTGTTGCGCTGGGGGTCGTTCGCAAGGACAAGATCATCCTGTAAGGGTGAAACCCGAATGGGAGCTCCTATGTGTGGTCAATATCTGTAATAAAGAGACGGGAATGTGGCGAAATATACCGCTCTTCCAGCGACCAACCATGCGAGCTCCCAATATATCAGCTCCTGTTGGGGCGTCCGGGAAGTCATCAAAGCTCTTGATGTTGCCAGCTGTTTCAACTAGGAATCTGATCCCCGTCAGTATCTATCTTAGTGTAAGAGCAGCGAGCGCCTACTTGTCAAACTCAGGAACCAGTTGTGGGAGTTTGCGAAACGCCAGGAAGCTTCCGTCTTTGGACCATGCCGGGCGACCCTTAGCTGCATCATTTCCACGACCGTGCAACACCACACTACATCGGTTAGCCGAGTTTTATATAGGTCGGAATTTCATGACTGATCCTACCCTAGATCAACCAAAGTCTGTCCTGGGAGTGGTTGCTTCCCGTTAGCATCGTCTACGCCCTTCAAAGCAGGCTGTGAGATGCCATCCATGAAACCAAAACTACATGGATCAGCTTTGTCCTTTCTGAAGATTACCCGTACTCACTGTTCGTGACCTTTATTATCCCCTGGCCTAACATCACCTGCCAGTGTCGCAACATCAGCAATTGACGCGGTGAAGATGGCCTTGATCTCATCCAGTTTTGAGTTCACAGTTTCAAATGAATCACCAGCTATCAGAATAACTCCGTGAATCTGCTGATTCTCTTGCAGGAAAACTTCATCCCAATCGGGCTTGAAGTCCTCTTTCGTAGCTCCAACCCCTTTATCGGCCAGGGCAAACGCATCGTCTTTCTGGCCGTTTGCAAAAAGTGGGTCTTGCAGGTCATCGGTGATACCGAGCTGTTTGGGGTGAGAAAAATACAAAAAATGCAGCGGAATGCGTAGCTCACAGCATCCAGTCCTTTCTTCGAAAACGCGACGTTGACCCCTACGATAGAGAGCAACGGCTTCTCCGCCGTGATTTCGCCAAGGGTATTGGTGGTTTTTCCACCGTCGTCATCGTTCTTTCCTTCTTTGCTCTGTACTTTGAACGCACGGATAGCTTCTTTCTCCCCTGTAGCCTTATCTGCAGTTGTGACTAAGGGGATGAAATTTTTCAGCTGTTGCTTGAAAGCATCTCCATTGGTGATTTGGAAGAAGTAGAAGATTTCTGTTTTCTTAGAGAGACCGACCCTGGGCATATCAGTTGATGGAATTGAACATTAATTGAGGAAGAGGTACAGGATATCTCCTTGAACATTGGATAGCTGGAAGTCCGTGTCCGCCATTTTGGATTGGGGTGTAATGTTGGATACTTTCTGATTGTGAATTCGAAATGAGTGTCCAGATGGTACAGAGCAAGCAAGAGGACGATTGCAAAACAGTATGGATTTTATACTGCCTCGATAACCAAGAGCTGGTTTCAAAGTCCCTCTCAGCTCTGTGAGCTCATGAATTTACAGCCACGTACCACATGACTAGTGAGCAAAGCTGCCTTTTTCTAACGTAATACTCGTACAGCCTGATGGTCCCCTATTCGTGGGAACGTAGTTGGCTACACACAACTGGGGGTTTCCAGTACCTACCCGGCGTAGCAGTACATTGCGCCACAAAGAATCTCAATAACAAAAAACCTTATTAGCGATATAATTCTATAAAGAATTGCCGCTTGATATCACATACTCTTATGACGTATCTGAGGCCCGAGGAACTCTGCGTCGCGGTTGGGTAAGCTAGAGGTTACTTTGCTATCCTACTGTCCTTACTTCGTCCCAGATAAAGCCATTAAATGCGAGAATGTCAATTAGATTGTGCCGAGATGGGTATTACCCTTACATGGCGTTTATTCTTGCAGCTGAGGTCTAGGATATAATAGTTCTGCGTCAGCTTACTCGAACCGCCTTCTTTACCATTCCAAGAACCCTAGCCAGTCGTTTGTAGCGGGCCTGATGTAGCTGAACACGCTTACTTTTGATCATGTGTTGGAAAAAGTTCCTAGTTCCGTGGTGTTATTGGTGTGAAATGAAACATGTCTGCTTGGCTGAACTGTAAAGTTTTTGCCTTCACTGGACGCTACTCAGCACATGAAGAGCTACTCGAAAGAAAAAGAAAGAGACTACGAGAAGATATTTAAGAGAAGAAGCTCCTTGCCACATTATTCTAAATATAGGGATGCGAAGATTTCGTTTATTGTTATGCGACGCTTGCTTTGGATTTTCAATAGTTTCACTCGTACTTGATCGTCAAATTAGTTCTTCTACAGTAACTGATCAGATTAGAAGACTATCTTAAACGTGTCAGACAATTAAAGATGTCTCAAATAACGAAAGGAACATTCTTAGACATCCCTAGGAAACCGATCCATCCAACCGCAACGCTTGACATAGGAAAAACCCGCTGTATATACGATGATTGCTCTTGAAGGCACAACGAACAATTTCAGCCGACCCGATGATCTCACTCCTACCTTCTTGGAGTACCTACCGACTTGCATATGTACATTCCTGCATGGCATGTACCAGTTTACGTGCGTGCATGACGCTATGAATCACGTGATATCGCAAATCCCGCATTAATTGCGTGTAGTTTTGTGCTCTTCCTAATTATGGATTTCATTACGGAGATGTTTATCAAAGATGAAAGGGTACTTCAGTCTGCAACATTAATATAATTTTCCTCAGCTGATTTGCTCTTCTCTATCACAAGTCCAACAATTTATCTTATGTGCATGTCCCTAGCCAGCACGTCTGTGACTCCTTATAAGATGTCGATAGCGCGATCGATCACATTTCGATCCGATGAACTAGTACTATTTTGATGGCCTTTATAGAGGGAGAGGACCCGCCGTTTCCAAGTCGGAACTTGGCATCTGGACGTCCCGCCAGCCCGGTTAAAATAATTTAAATCCCTGCTTTTAGTTGAGGAAGACACTTCAATTCATTTGCAACCCCATTTTCATAGTGTAGATCACCGGGATAAATCTATCATTGGTGGAACGCTAGTGAGGAGAATATGCATCAGTGTGTCACCTAAATAAATACTTTGCACTAAAGAATTCAATGGGTTTATAAATGATAGCGTAGGACAACTGTTTGGAATTACCAGCACCAATTTGAAACCATGCAGTCAATATTTTTACTTCTCACTTCACTCGCTATCCACGGTGCGCAAGGCGCACGGCTTTTGGGCAGAGTCAATCCAGAAACGAGAGAGTTGTCCTGGCCCGGAACCGGAGTCTCGTTTTCGTTTACAGGATCTTCGGCTACTATAAATCTGGAGCGCGTCTCTGGATCTAACTCTGCTGAGCTGACAGTAGATGGCACCGCGACCGTTATCCTGGACGTGAACGGCACAGCAATCTCAACGCCCCCAGGGCTGTCGAATGGAACACATCATGTAGTGCTCCGAAAGCGATCGGAGGCTCTTTTCGGCAGCATATTCCTCGGAAACATTACGACAACCGGATCTTTTGAGGAAGACGCTAAAGTTACGCGCAAGATTGAATTCATCGGGGACTCCATTACAGTCGGATACGGCCTTGATGGTGTGAATCCGTGCCGAAACACCGCAGCGGTGGAGGACAATCCGAAAACATATGGTGCGCTTGCTGCTGCGGCTCTGAAGGCGGACTACTCTATGATTGCATGGAGTGGTATTGGAATTACGAGGAATTATCCTTCGAATCCTCCAGATCCGAGCCCGATCATGCCGGTTCGATGGACGAGATACAATCCAAATGACGCGAACGACAGCTACCCATTTCCACAGGCGGCCGTTCCCGACGCTGTTGTCATTAACCTTGGCACCAATGACTTCTCTTACGTTGGAATGCGCGACCCTCTCAATGTTGACACCTACATTGCAGCAATGGTGCAATTCGTCCACGATATCAAGAAGCATTATTCCACAGCAACCTTCTTTTTGCTCACGTCCCCAATGATTGGGGATGATTATCCCGCGGGAGATGCTACAAAGACCGTGCAAAAGAATGCACTTAGCACTGTGGTGAAGCAACTCAACGGCACAGATGTTCACCTTGTAGATTGGCCAACTCAAGGCTCCGACGTTGGCTGCGATTATCACCCAAGTGCAGCGGCACACGAATTAGGCGCAAGCATAGTTTCTGCAGCAATTTCTGAAAAACTTAGCTGGTAGGGATACGGTTCTCAAGTCGATGATCATTTCTGTGGGATAAACGTGATGTTCATTGGTTGATAATTAAGCATTCGCACAATTTCGTGTCAATTGAAACCACGATTTGAAAGGGGTTTTCTTGGTTTGTGGAATGTCATCTTAGAAATCTCCAAAGAGTCCTAAATCATGAAGAAGCTTCTTACTCTTGTGGTTGTGATGTCTTTTCGGTCTCTACCGTTTGAAGTAGCAAGAGCAGTGGGTGCTTGAAGCCAGACCCAGAGAAACTCTTGACAGTGATTTTCAGACTCAAGTCCAGCATGCGATTTGAGGCCCGTTCGCATGTACTGCCCTGATCGCGCGCGGAGAGTATCAATCAATTGTCAATGAAACAGTGCTTTATCTCACTTATTCAAAACCTGAAAGGTACAAGCACGTTCTAGGAAGGTATTGGACATGAATTCTGTGACGTGAGAAATGCGGGCTATGTGTCCCACGCCAGCTTGAGGGGCTTGCTATCCCATTTCGTGCGAGTAATCATCTAGGTTTAGCAGCCCCTCTATTAACAATAACATCATCCATTCGGCTATTGCCTTTTCTCTGGCAAAATAATGCTCGTCAGCAGCCCTCTAAGCCTTTTCATGAATGCTCTCGGCTGGTGTTTCGTCACCGTAGTCCTTCTCGAGGGCATTCATCTCCTCCTCCGTCTCATTGAGGTGATGGAAAAGAATCCAAATCAAGCAACCTGCCACGAAACTTGAGATCGCCAATCCAACATACATCCATTGAACCTTGGGATCGATAAGTACGGGATTTAATCCTTCCGAAATTGCGGACCCAAAAGCGTTCGTCAAGAGATACATTGACTGCACGAACGATTTCATACTGGGTGGGGCTTTCGTATAAGCATATTCCAGCCCTGTGACGGATGCGAAAATCTCGGAGATACCAATGAGCATATACGCGCCGGTTTGCGCAGCGATATGGATGTCATTACCCATATGTACACCGTCCACAATATCAGCGTCGCAGAGGGGTGAGTTGAAGCATGGCCCGGCTTTGTAGATATAATACTGGAGAACGCCGGCCCAGACCATGGCCATACTGGCAAACCAGAAACCCGCAACGATTCTGTTGATAGGCGGGAAAGGAATGCCTCGTTTCCGCATCATTGGATAGACGAAGCGGTCGAGTATAGGGAGAAACACAATGATAGCGATTGGGTCAAAGTTTTGCATCAGATCATTGGGAATACCGTGACCACGCATTTGCGCAGCCTGACTGACGAAGTTGCCCGAAAACTGCAAGTGAACTGCGTTAGATCAAATTTCAGGAAGGAGAGGTGAATATGATGTCGGACTCACCTGTCCGTAGACAACCCAGTAGATTGGATAGAATGTGAAAACTTTGCAGGCCACTAAAGCTCGCTTCACCTCGTCTACAAATTTATCATTCCAACGCAATTTGCTTGTGTCTTTACCAGCTTCGGCGTGAAACGAAGGCTTGGCCGCATCCATGTTCCGGTTGGTGATAGAAATCCAGAGAACACGGAACGCATCAGTAATAACTGAGCCCTGAGGCGGTCGCACAATATAGAGTTTTCGGCCCAGCACAAGTACCAATGTTCCAACAAGGAAGACGCAAGTACAGAGAAGATAGGCTGTCCAAAATCCAAGGTCACGCTCCATGTAAGGTGTAGGAAGCAGCGCGAGACAGCCAATGTTGATACACCAGTAAAATATCATGTAAATTCTCTGGATCGTGATGGCGGGGTCAATAATAACGCGCTCGCCTGTTTTCGGGTCGGTACCTGCGGGACGGAACGCAAAGTCAGCAAAAGCGCAAGCAGGCATGCATCAACTCGTAGCATCTTAGAATCATGGGGCTGAATCTTCCAGTAATTTTAATCGGAATATACGTACCAATAGCCATTTGACGTCGTTTGTACTGATCAGCAATCAGAGGAGCAACATTGGATTTGATCCCACCTGTGCCCAATCCAATAATGACAATAGATACAACAAATCCTCCCAGGCCACTGCCATGCTGCAGTGCAACGGGCAAGGAAGTGAAAGTAAGAATCAAAAGGCCAATAATATAGACAACGCAAAAGATAAGGATGGTGTTGTACTTTCCAAGATACTGATCAGCAATGATAGCACCTAGGATGGGGGTGACTGAGATCATTAGCACGGGTGAAGACTTTGTAATGGAATAGACGCTGGCATACCATAGCACCAGAACTGGAAAAAGGTCGACAGCCCAGTAGCACCCTGGTGACCCATACCAAGGGCACCACGGCCTTGACTCCCGTCCAACGGCCTCTGGATATAGTTTTGGAAGAGACCCGATGCACCATAGTAGGTGAATCGTTCACACAACTCGACGATTGCAACAAGAAAGGCAGATTTGGGTAATGGATCTCCGATTCTCCTCAAAGTGCGTTTCTCTTCCTCGGTAGGGGGCTCGCCGCGGATCTCGTCATCGTCGTACTGTGTTGAGAGGCCTCCGACTTTTTGTGATGGTTGCGCAGAAGCTTCGACTGCTTTTTCGTCTGCGATCACAGCGCCGGCCGTGGGATCAAGAGGTGCGCCTGCGAGATCGGTGGTCTTGTTGTTTTTGTCAGGCAAATCCAGCGCCTGGTGTAGCCTGTGCTGGTCAGCAAAAGAAGAAGCACAGCGCATATGATATTATGACATACTGATCAGCCTCGGGAAGCACTAGAGTTGTCATTATGGCGAGGAGCGAGGGCAATTAGGACTTGTTAGCGAGCCAAAAGACCGACCGCAAAGTGGAAAAGCGAACGCAACAACTGGGGAATGGGCAGCAATATATGATAACAGCACTGGCATCCGCGACAATATTAAAGCACCACAAGCAGCTAGTCTGCGATAAGCTCTATGAAGCTTTGCAGCCATAGCGTGTTCCTCCGCGTGTTGGAATGGGTAGATTGGGCGGGGCGTATGTCGACCTGCCTAATGCGGAGATTCCGGCCGCCGATTAAGCCTTTACCGATCGATTTCTTGGTTGCTAAGCCGAACGCCGCACCCACCATGGCAAAGCTTATCGTATGTACCCTCACGTTGTGGGAAAAATAATTGCTTGGTGTTGTGGAGAGGTGTTTCCTTATGAAACGGTAACTCCGCATTAGCGCAAGAACGAGCTCACTTCCACTCCTTATGTCCATGATGTGACGATGGCACGATGAAACCTCGGTGCGGGAATAATCATCTGCGGATTTGATGAACTGATGAAATCGATAACAACCGGGATGCTGAATGCAAGTAATGATCAGCATTCATAAGCACGGCAGCCCTGACTGAAATACAGCCTTTGAAATAGGTGATGCTTGATTGGAGAAGCGTTGCAGCCAATTTAGCCGAGATTTCGATAAGCTACACGGCGTACATAAGCCTTCCTTCTGCCTCAATGAGGTAGTTATGTACGAGTTTGTACAGGGGGATAGTGCATCGGGACGCCGCATATCGGGAGGTTCAGCTTAACTGTATCTCTATACAAATCAGATGTTAGACCTTTCTCCTCCGTTTGATACAATTAGTCAATCGTTAGTGAATACACCAACCTCCCGAAATGCAGCGTCCCGATGCACCGCCCCCCTGTACTTGGTTTAGCGTTGCACGAGAAGATCAGTATTGATGTTCACAGATTGATTTGGAAGCAATATTTCCTTTCTAGATGACAATCGCTTTCACATGATGTGTGAATCCGGAATAGTAAGTCGAAATCTGCTAAAAGAATGGATATTATTTTCCAATGCAAATAATTTCCCCATGAAAGTGTTTATCTGAACCAACTCCGGATGAATTAAAAGCCGAATGGGCCGGTGTCAACATTATGTGTACCTGCGCATGTCTGTGTTGAACCTGTCGAAGCTTCATCCCAAGCATGATTGAAACCCTTCCAGTTGGTGGCCATAATACTTTGCCCTTGATTTTAAATTTTGTGGTATTCATCGCATACAGAAGCTTTCACCGTATCCTGAATTGAATTGGATTTTCGAACCTTGGACGACACCACGGGCCGACTCACGTGATCGCCATCACCCTGACCCTGGCTCATGATGTATATGTCAATTTTAGATTACGGAAACAGATAATGCAGTTTGGCACACATAATCTTTGGGAGCTGATGACGATAAAAAGCTCAATTCTCATCGCGATGCAATGTATTTGACCACGGTATCAACATAGGTAAGAAGGATAGGACAGTATGTAGCGTCCTGGCTAAGGAAGTGCACAGAACTGAGGACGATTATGTGTATGCTGCTAACCAAAACTTATAGCATTATTCTAAACTGAAGCAGCTTATTGGCGAATATCTTTATTATATCACTTTTCCAGGAGTGCCGTGCTATTATAAACAAAAAAAGGAGTGACTGAAACGGTCGCATACGTCAAAAACAAAACAAAACTCCCGTAAACTTCAGATAGGGAACCAGCCATCTAAGGATGTGTATCCGTGCATGAATGACATCCCAGACTATCCTTTCAAACTCGAGCTTTCGAGCAGCTCTCGCTTCTCGTGTTGTAGCGAACTTCTTCGCTAGCGGATCAAGCAAACACGTTGCTTAGAAAAGGCAGCCCATGATGCCACCGATGAGGCTGAAACCACCACCAAGAATGGTCTTGAGGTTGCCGAAAAGACCACCAAGGACACCTCCAAGAACACCCTTGACTCCGCCCAGAAGGCCAAATACCAGAGAGAGACAACCGTCGGCGTAGATGTTAAGGCAGCTGACCAAGCTAAGGCATGCAGAAAGGACAAGGTAGACGGAGGCACCAAGGAGTTCAAAGACAGCTAAAGAGATGTTAGCGATGCGTAAGGAAATGTAGAAACGTTGTGTGGACAGGACAGTGGAGGAAGGAGAGGGATACTTACAAATTTTGAGAGCATCAAGGCAACCCTTGACAGTGAAGAGAATCTCGGCAAAGATACCAAAGACGAGACCGGCGACTTGACCTTTGAATTCGGCACCGGCTCCAATGTTCCCAGAGAGCCCGCCGGAAATTTCAGCCGAAACGGAACTGAGGAGCTGGGCAATGACGAGGAAATCAGCCTTCACTGAGGCGATGATCTCGGCCTTGTTGGACAGGTCTCCGGAGATGGTAGCGTTGATCTTGGCAGTGGTTTCCTTGACGGACTGGAGGCAGCCGTTGAGTTGCGGTGCAAATGTGAAATCAGCCCCAGCGTCACCGCCTGCCGAAGCGTCACCTCCTGCTGAAGCGTCACCTCCTGCTGAAGCATCACCGCCTGCCGAAGCATCACCGCCTGCCGAAGCATCCCCTCCGGCACCTGCTCCTCCGCTCACACCGCCTCCGATTGAGCCAGACCCCCCGATTGAGCCAGATCCCTCAACTCCTCCGCCGACAGATCCACCTGCACCTGCACCAATTTCACCGGAGTAGTCAGAAGAGTCTCCAGAGTCATCAGAAGAATCGTCAGAGTCTCCAGAATCGCCCTCGTCTCCGGAATAATCATCACCAGAGTCGTCGCCGGAATCATCGTAACCAGAGTCGTCGCCGGAATTATCGTAACCAGATTCGCCACCCGCACCGCCCTCTCCTCCTATGGAACCCCCACCGCTAATGGAGCCTCCTCCACCGATGTGGCCACCGGCACCGGCACCACCATGTCCACCCAGCCCGAGAAGTCCCCCAAGGCCAGCGCCACCATGGCCACCCAGACCAACCGACCCGCCGGCAGAGCCCCCCAGAGACCCGCTAGCAGAGCCCCCAAGACCAGCTCCAATACCAGCTCCAATACCTGTTTTCCCCTTCAAGGCGCCAGAGAGAAGGCCGAAGGTGCGTCGGTCAAGGTCCACGGCATTAGCGGTAGGAGCCTGAACGGCGGGCGCGGCGAGCGAAGTTGCCGCGAAAATGGAAGAGACAGCGAGGGCAGTGTTTGCGAAACGCATGTTGTCGGTTGAAGAATTGAAGAGTTATGAGATGTTTCAACGAATGGAAGTTTGTTTAAAGCGAGTGATTGTAAACGTGTTGTAGCGAATGTAAAAAAAAGACCAAAGGCTTTTGTAGTAGTAGTAAAGAAGAAGCGAAAGACTGGAATGATGATGATTCCTGCAAAGGGCAGTTTCTCAAGCCCTTATATAGTTGAAGTGCTCATCCAAAGTGGTGAATAATCTGTACATAGTAATGCATAGCTACGTTGAGGCTCCTAGTATCTTCTCGACAGCCCACGACTCTGAAACTGCACTATCAATACCCTACTTTACTCTGGCAACTCATTCTAGCGTCGATTGTGCCATTGTATGGGTACTCATCACTCCCAATTGCGCCTAGCCTGACTCCGCTGTTTGATCGTCCAAGGAAAGGGCTATAACAAAGCGACCAAATTTGGATGTTTCGATTCCAAATTGAGTATACTAGCAACGCTGATCCTGGCCCAGGTCGCTTGAATCATATAGGGGAGGTGGGTCTTAAGCGGATCGCGTTCGCGCTATCGTGTTCGCCAACTCCAAAAACAAACATCGACAAAACTTAGATTAGCAGACTATCGTTTCATTCTTTGCCTACCACGCTTTCCATGCTTCCTACGCCTTGTGCGCGATTCAGCATTTGCCTGGTGATCAATTCTAAGTGTTGAGGATGACAACGTCAAAACTTTCACTCTATGTTCTATGTCGTGGTGAAGTGCACGTAGTGTGTTTCATGACTAACGTGCTGCACTTGACACCCAGAGTCAGTCAACGCCCCACTCAATACAACCTACCACAACTTCTTACGCTCTAAGACGCTACCACTTTGAGCTCTATTGAAACTTCAATTGAGGAACTGAATCGCTGAGGCCTCAAAAATTTCTCTTTTACGCCAAGAATTGTAGTAGGCATCACATTGATGGAACAATGAGTGAATCGATCTTCACATACGACTGCGAGGTTTAACAGATCGAAAGTAAGTCACCAGCAATAAAAGAATCTCAAATATTTGGAAGAAAATGATGGCACATCAAATTGCTTTCTATCAGATACACATTTAGCGTGAAGAGCTAGTGCGCAGGAGCTGGAGTATGCCCTTGGTTAACTAACACAGCTTTCACCTGATGTCTCGATAGGGAGCTGGTATGGACAGAGCCACGCTACTGACTCGGGGTATGGACATGGCCCGTATTTTCTTTTTCGGCTGAAACAATCAGGCAATACAATATTAAGCCTCGTCACAGATAAAAACAGCTTCCCAATTGATGTCATTAGCAAATCACAAGCAGCCTTCAACAGGAATAAGGGGGTGGATAGGCTCGGAGTCGCCATTCAAGATAGCTTAGGTAAATCAACTACTATTTTTGAAGTGCCCCCTAAAGGGTATAAGCTCCACGAAGTTTGTTGTTTGGGTCGACACGCTTCTTAACAGCTCTTAGTTTATTCACATTCTCACCGAACATCTGAAGAGATTAGCAGGTACAAAAAACAGTATTTTAATAGGCTTTCCTACCTTGACTGGGTCATGGAAGTCTTCAAAGTCTCTGGGGAGAGTATTTTCCACGGCATAATCATCTAAGATCTCAGGCCCAGCATCAGCTAATCGTTTCTTCGCCAATGTCTCGAGCTCTTCTGTGCACACTTGGCTGAGGACTCCTGCGCCGATCTGTAGTATGTTTCGGCCGTTCTCCGCCCTTGGCCATGCGGTCAAAGTCCTGTCCTTGACACTGTTGAAAGCAGCTACTTGCATCATCTCAATGAGGACGAACGTGCCCGCATTCAATCTTGCGTCCAGTGCCAACGTGTCCTCGAACCATTTCCATGTCCGTAAAATGATTTCAGACGTGACTGTGGGTATCACAGCCGCCGTCATCATTGAATTGGAGAGGCCACGATTGGGCTCCAACATGTCTAGAAACTGTCAGTTTGATGTGATGTACAGGCGCTACACCTCCTACCATTCAGTTCATTAACCTGTTTGTAAGTCATGGAGCGTGTAGTGTCGGTTGCGCCCGGTATTTCAAGGGCCCATTTGAACGCATCCTCTCTACCATGTTTCTCTCCGTGAGCGTCGTAGACCATTAGGCCGATCCCCGGGACAGAAGGCTGCCCGACAAAGCCACCATTGGTCAGGTCAAGACAGTAAAAGTGCATCGCAACTTTTGGATCCCTATTGCGGGCGGCGAACTTGGGCACTTCGATCGCCAGCGTCTCTAGCGCTTCTCTGGGGAACAATATCATACCGCTATAGATATCCTGGGGGTACCTGTACGCTTTGAGTTGGAAAGTGGTAACCACACCGAAACGGCCTCCTCCCCCACGAAGAGCCCATAAGAGATCAGGTTCCTCGGAAGCCCACAGAATCTCGCCATTCATCTTGACTATCTGCGCATCCAACATGTTATGTGGGTCGGAGGTAAGGCCATACTCGGAAGACATCCAGCTAACACCACCTTGAAGAGTGCCTCCGCCTACTCCGACATAGGTACACCGAGCTCCAGGGACCGAGTATCCCGGCGCATATTTTTCGATTTTTGCATCAACGTGTCTCCATAGCTGTCCAGCCCCTACCGTAACTACCTCTTCAGTGCTGTCAAACTCGAAGTGGTCAAAAGCGCTCATGCTAATCAGCACGTCGTGTGCAGACGCGGAACCACACCCACCACAACGCACATTGATGTCAAGATCAGTTGTATTGAGAACTTTGAGTAGTCTGGAGAGCGACTCTATCGTTTTGGGGCGAGCGACCAATTTTGGGGTTTTATTTTTATGGGCCGACCAAGTCTCGCTCTCTTTCTTGTAATTTGGTGAAGATGAAACGATAATTTCGTCTGGACTGAGCGCAGCGCGTACTTCGTCCATTACCAAAGTCGGAGATGTGTGGCCTCCGTAAGGAAGCACTGCGTAATGTGGTGTTGGGTAGATAGAATGTAAAGTCGTGAAAACAGATTCCGCAGAAACTGACAGGATCTAAGCACTCACTTATACTCCGCTGCACGATACTTGGCGATCATTAAGTCGGGCGGCGTAGTCGGTTAGAATTGTAAGCAT
Organism: Periconia sp. R9002; assembly: GCA_023627715.1. Lineage (NCBI taxonomy): Eukaryota > Fungi > Ascomycota > Dothideomycetes > Pleosporales > Periconiaceae > Periconia > Periconia sp. R9002. The sequence goes on along the minus strand of JAMAHW010000049.1, from coordinate 270,417 downwards.
TCACGCAATCGCAAAGGATTGCGTCTGTGCATAAACTGTCACTGGTGCTAAAATGCCACTGGCCGGTGCTAAACTGTCACTGGTGCATAAAGCTAGCTTGAGCGCATGAAATGTGGATTGATCATCACAGAATACCTATTGCTACCCTGGGTATCGACACAGGTAGAGGGAAAACGATAGGTACCATCCTCGGCCAGCGGGCACACCGGCAACTGTATGCGCACGTGATACAAGCTAACGTAATATATGGTTAGTAGATCTCTCCGTTCCACGGTTCGATAGAACCATCTAGCTTGAGTGCATAAATAGTCCGAGAACATCTCAAGTGTCTATTTTGCACATGCTGATATGCGACATGCGAGGTACGGTGGGGCAACAAGAATGGGTGTATTTTTGCATTTACAGATAACACAAACTTCACTGTTGTTACTAGTAGCACTCGAGGAGGTTGTAGCGAGTAAAATACAGAGGAGCAAATATTCAGGGAGCGAGACGTTATTCGTTTGTCTCAATTCTGTCTAGTCAACCATACGTCCATCAGCTCGCTCATTTCATTGAACCCTTTCCCAGCATGAATGGCAGCTTGCATGGCCATGCGGTGTTTATGCGGAGCCCTCAAGATAGATGAGCGTGTGCAGAGCCATCTTCCCCCAAATCATAAGGAGACGGGAGACTAGGAGAGTGGAAAACCAGAAGCACCGCAAGGACGCCAGGTTAGGCACCACCCCCAAAAGTTCAACGACTGGTGAACACTACCGCTGCAGTATGTCGCTGCGCACCAAATACTAGTAGATGGTCATCATTATCAACATGCCATTGATGTTATTGCGCTTACGATTAGCGGTGTAAGCAAAGAGCTTACGTCCAAGCCTACCACCCTTTACCTTTTTCTATCCCGCCGCGGCGGTGTTCTCGAGCTAGCCACACGCATAAGATTTTAGAAGCCCATTTTACCTTTGTACGTGCGAGGGAACTTCATTGATGAATTAGTTATTATCCCTTACTGTCGTACCATGAAACTAGAAAGATAAGTAGCAAGATGTACGCAGATCTATGACACAGAAACGTCCAGGGCCAGAGACACAGGTACACCCAAAAAATGATTATTACGGCCCACGGGATGAAACGCTGTAAATAAAGATTGGCGCTGGCCCACCGATTAGAGTGTCCAAATCAATCAGATGATGACTACATTGGAAATCTACATTTGGTATTGACGAGCTGCTGTGTTTGTAGAAGCACCGCATAGATAATTTTGCTAAGAATAGAACTGATAAGTTAACGAGCATGGAAAAAGTCTATTCCCTCCACTGTAACAATGAATTACACGTTCACGTTGGCCCATCAAAGAATACCTTACTTTCCGCCAAGCGATTGTGCATAATATCATCACGTGTTCATAAATTTGCTTAAGTGCTGTGTGCATGTCATTAGCCAGGACGTTACTATATTATCTTTGAGATGTTGATACCGTGCGCAAACACATTGCGACGCGATGACAATCGTTATTGGTACATAATATTATGCGTAGCTCAATGCTCTACTTTCCAATATTCCTTATTTCACGTTCTGTATCACCAAGTCCGCCTTTAATTAATCAACTCCTGTCTTTTCCGTTGGACTGATAATGCTGTATCGGTCTTCTGAAAGAATCATCAAGTTACATACCAGTCTAGATTTCGTCCGAACGCGGTGTCGTTCGTTTTCCTTTACGGACGAATAGCGGATTACTCTCAGACTCGTTAAGCATACTCGCAAACCGCACCTCATCCAAAAGAAGTACGAAATAATTTACTTCCAGCGCAGGCGTGTAACCAATCACTTCACTTCCTGTTACCTGTCTTATATGACTGTGCAAAACCGATATTTATCAGCAAAGCCACCTTCAAGTTACAAACGGGGCGATGATTGGGAAGAGCAATCTGCAAACTCAGAATGCCAGTGGCTCAGATTTGCACTTCGAGGGTATATATATAGGTGCCACCAACTCGATTATTGACGGACATCCAGCATTAAAAATTTGACTACTTCGAGGATCTCAAACATGTCAAAACAACGCGTCCTCCTTCTTGGTGCCCATGGCGAAACAGGTGGAACAATCTTGGAAGGACTACTCGAGGATGGAAACTTTGTAAGTCGGCCCGTCTGTTGGAAACCTTATTCAATAGTCAGTTAATAAATCATCCAATCTTGCGCAGAAAGTATCCGCACTGGTTCAACCCTCATCAGTGGCGAAATCTGGCGTACAAGCACTTGCGGCTCGCCATATCCCCTTGGTCATAGCTGATATAAACGGGCCTCATGATGCCCTTGTTGAAGCCATTACAGGCTTTGACACCATCATATCAACCATCGATGCAGGGTCTCAAGCTTCACAGATCTCTCTTGTGGATGCCGCTGCGAAAGTGGGCGTCAAGCGATTCGTGCCTTGCGGTTTCATCACAGTCTGCCCACCGGATGGGGTGATGCAGCAACGTTCCGAGAAGGAGAAAGTATATCATCGCATTTGGAAAAATCACCTGCCGTACACCATAATCGATGTCGGCTTTTGGCACCAAATCAGCGTCTTCAGTGTGCCAAGTGGGAAACTCAACTACGGACTCGCGGTAGACTACAAAGAGATATACGGCGATGGCAATACCAAATCACTCTTGACTGACAAGCGAGACATCGGCAGATTTGTGGCAAAAATAATCAACGACGACCGCACCCTGAACAAAAAAGTCTTCACATGGTCAGATGAAATGTCGCAGAACGAGGTGGTGGAGATGATCGTGAAGAAGACTGGCGAGAAACCTGTGACTACACAAGTAGGTTCAAATCTTCCGCCAGTTTAGAATCCACTCACCGTTGCAACTCACAATGCTCATCCTTTTGAAAAGATTTCCGATACCGAAATGTACGCCGCAGTTGCTCGTGCCAATACTGCCCTCGAAAAGAACCCGAGCAATTTGGGAGCATTTCTTTTGCGCACCGGAGTAGAGTACAACATCTCTAAATATATACGAGGCGATAATACTGTTGCCTTCGGGAAGTATTTGGGCTACCTGGATGCGAAAGAGTTGTACCCGGATTTTACGCCCATTTCCTTTGAGCAGTTTCTGGATGAATTGGTTGCAGGGGAAGCAAAAGGGCCTTTTTCATCGGACAAAATGCTTAGCATGTTGCGTACTGATGAAAATGGATTATATGCCATTGATACGAATGCTGCCGTGTAGTTAGTTCAAGGGGAGATATCATGTATGAAACTCACATATTCGTGTAGTGATTCAGAGTTGCACTGATACCATGTGGCTTCACCGCTCTTCCAGTTGACCAGTTTATTTGTATCACCTTACAAACTAGCCAAATCTTGCCTAGAGTATAGGTACGAAGTCGACATATCTCAACCAGGGTTAATATAGTAGATGATAAAGGTTATAATACACTACACTACATAGGGTCTGAATAATAAACCACTCTATACCTACGTTTCAATAGTACGTTCTTCTAGGTATAATATAGTATTAAGATACTACATACTATAGCGTTTAAAGAGTTTTATCACTTAGTATATTACCCCCAGGTGAATTAAACCAAATTTGTACTCGTAAGTTTTATGGTCCCTATATCGCGGGTACAAAATTGGCTACATGCAACTAGGATAGCTACAGTGCATATTTATCATCTCAACACGTCACACCACGTGGTGTCTCAATGACAGATGACTCTATATCAGAAGTTTTACATGAAACCTCCAACCAATGCCCGAGCAGAAAGAGCAGACTTTGAGGCATTCTTCGGTTTGGCTGCATCGCTGGCATGCTCAATTGCCCAACTGAGATTCTCCCTGCTCGTCCGCAACCACGAGTAGTAGTCTTGATGAACTCCAATACATGCGCGGCAGACGAGGTAGGCCGAGCGGCGGAAGATTGTGCAATGGTGTTCTGCATAAACTTCGTGACGCGGTGGGCACGGGTGTATATGGATTTGTCTCTCCAATCTGGTCTATCCTCGGGAGGCAGGTCTCGGCGGGTGTCAACCGGTTTCGCGTTTTCTGGTAAAGGGAACTACCATGTTGGTAGAGCTCCCCCAGCCATGACGGTGGTCTTTGACAGATTTAGCTTTGGTGAGGTAGTCTTCAATTTGTTGTAGTCTAATAGACGCCTCTCGGCGACAGAGGCAATACCTTCTTCTGTGGAGCTGAAGCCTTTGGACCATAACGCAGAGTCTTTAGTCGAGTGTCGAAGGAATACCAACGTGAAAGTTCCCTGGCCATACAGCTGGGATATTTTCGCGTCGAGGGTGAGCTTTTTGTCCTGTGTGAATGCCGCAAAGTAAACAGAATATAGATGGTAGATTGTTTTGATGTTGGTTGGCGGTGGAACTGACTTATCCTGCACCAGCGGACAAGCCTTGAAATCGTGCCTGGCTACTTGATAGAGGGTGGCAAAAACCTTGCCACAGCCCCTTGAGCAAGCAAAAGGCGCAATAGCACAGTTATTGCCATGGGTTGTAATCTCGTGGTTGTTCACGGCGGACCTCGTCCCAGTAAACTTGCACCCTGTGAATGGACCAAAGGAGCAGTAAGCAACTTCGCCAACTCGTAGCGAGCAGTAATCGCGTACATGGAGGACGAAATGCAGATACTCGTCGGTCGTGAAGCCGCAGCCAAACAAACATTCGAGAAACGGCATAGCGTTGGGGAGTTGCCAGGCAATATCGGTAGTTGGAACGTCCCCGTGATGCATGCGGATGTGCGCGGTAATGGCATCTTGTGATGGGAAGGGGGTGTCCACGCTGCAGTGATCAGAGTGACTAAAGGGGCAAAGTTGAAGATTTTCCTTGTCAAAAACCTTGTACTGTTTGAAGTGCTACAGATGTTCCTTCAGGTCAGGTCGGTTCCAGTCGAACGACATCTGTGTCTTGGGGTCTCCATTGTCGGCGGCGGGCGTGAGGTATTGCTCGTCAGCGGCGGCCAAGAGGATATCCTCCTCTCGGAGGACGATCGTAGTCTTTCGGTGCTCATGGGAGATGACGGCCTTGACATCATCATCCTCCTCCTCAAGAATGCCGACCTTGACCTCGTCCTCCTCCTCAAGAATGCCGACCTTGACCTCGTCCTCCTCTTCAAGAATGCCGGCCTCCAACTCGTCAATCACAATTGCATTTGTGCGGCACGACCCCTTGGCAACCGGAGTCTCCTCGTCCGAATCGTCAATCGTGATTATTTCTCGTTTCCGCTTTCTCGCGCTTGAGTTGACAGGAGGTTCTGCGGCAGTGTTAAGATAAAGAGAAGAAGCATAAGGCTATGGGACATTGAAACTTACGGGGAATTGCAACCGGCTCAAGCTTTACGTGGTTCCCAGTTCCCGGTAAAGCAGAGGCAATGGGGTTCTTTCGTGCTGAAGAAGAGGCAATGGGGGTCTTTCGTGCTGAAGAAGAGGCAATGGGGGTCTTTCGTGCCGAAGAAGAGGCAATGGGGGTCTTTCGTGCCGAAGAAGAGGCAATGGGGGTCTTTCGTGCTGGTGTAGTGGCAATGGTGGTTCCCCGTGCTGGTGGAGTGGCAATGGTGGTCTTTCGTGCTGGTCGAGTGGCAATGGCGGTATTCTGTGCTGGTCGAGTGGCAGCGTCTTCGTCCTTCACCAGAGAAGCGTCACTGTCAATTTTGCTCGCTGGAGCAGAAGCATTGACAATGAAAAACTTTCGAATGTCTGGCTGTCGAGGATCGGGGTACGCGTTCTTCTTCGCTATATTGGCTCGACGTCTGGGTAGTAGAAGACGGTACGTAGACTGGTATGAATAGAGCGACGAAAAAAATGGCGTGACAGACTTATAAACGCATACGGATGTACAATTAAGTGAACCACATAGGAGAGTAAAGGAGTGGAGGATGGGCGGACGATGGTGAAAAATTTCTTACGCTGTTTTCGGATGGGAAGGCGCGCATGACGCGCGATGTGGTGGGATGGAAAGAGCGAACCATCCACCACCTGACCGCGTGTGCGATACACTCAAGTGCTATCACCTTTGTAAAATTCCTCCAAATGTTTATACCAAATCGCTCGATGTCTTCTTCATCGTGCAGGGAGTAATTTTATTATCACTTACTTCTTGCTTTAGTACATGATTTCATCCGCATTTTTAAACGCTTGCAAAGTTTCTTGCGGGTGCCAAACTCGCTGACATGGAATATCTCGGATAAGAAAGACATCGGGGCATTCATTAGTAGCCAGGGCTCATTCATGCATCGTACATACGTGTGTGTATTGATCCATCAATGGTGTATGAATCGTGCTAGCTATGGACCTGAGCCTTAGTGCCATTCAGCGCCAAGGCCCTAGCCATATCAGGTCTAGTCTTCCTCCATCTCCTAGGCGTAGCACCTAAGTAAAGCTATAGACTCACTTGACCTCTTGTGAGTTTGTTAAAGCTTTATTTATCTCATATTACTCTTTTAATTTATCTTGAACCAAATCTTTCAAGCTCATCAACTTCGCAAATGGTGCAATCTGGAAAGATAGCAATGCATGGTCTTCAATTCTTATGTGGTGTCTCGGTATTTCCCTTCACACTCTAGGAAATAATCTATCACCCTTGGCCACTTGAGGGGGGAAGCATATTTCGGAATCGGCTGAGGTAAAAGACGGAGAGCAGGATAAATTATCGAGGAGAATAACGAGAAACACGAGTTGATACGTATTATAGTCCCGAAAAGGTACTTGATAGCTTGCTGCATTATAGAAACTTTACGGGGAGCAAATACTCTACAAGGGATCGTAGGACGCTTAAAATGAGTTCTTGTAGATCCTTTCTCAATTGAGTGTAGGATTGATAATATAGAAAGACTATATACATTGATATGTATACGCCATTAAAACACAAGGCCAAGTGACCAGAAAACGGGTTTTGATAGTTCTGTCGAGCATCTCAGATGCTGACTTGTATGTCTCGACAATTTAGTGAGTTGCTCCAACGCCTTGCAAACTAGGTTTGCGACGAAGCATCCGCGAGATTGCATCAACGGGGCTACTTGAGCCTTTCAAATTCTTCAGGTAATCTCGCTTCATGAACCCAAGTAGATACGCTTTGAGCAAAGAGTTCTGGGAACTGCAAGTCCCAGCCATGTGCTGCTGGTCCCAGAACGGCGGCTCCAGATCCATCCTGAGGCCACGCCTCGTTTGCCCTAGTCCGCCTGTTTCGCAAAGCATCGGCGACCCTTTTTGTCATAGGCACGTCATCCCCTTTCGCTCCAGCGATGGATATAGTCCGTACCTGCAACTGTCTCACATGCTCCAGATTGAATGATAAAATCCAGGGGAACATGTCTTGAACCAGCGGCCACGTCATGTTGTTCCTCATTTCTTCAATTAGTTCGTCACTGAGCTGTAAGCCCAGCGACGACGATTGATATCGAAACACCCATCCAGGAAGCCAGTGCAGCATAAGTTTCATAGAGTAGTAGGTTATACTTGTCCATCGCGCCAGGAATAACCGTTTTCCCACAGCTGGAGCAGCACCCGTGACGAATAGCGAGAGTACAAGGTCGGGTTGATCCAATGCGAGACACTGGCCTATGTAACCCCCCATAGAGACCCCGACGATGTGCGCTTTCTGATTATGGGCGTGTGATCGGATGAGTTGGGCAACATGTAAAGCAGAATTCTCGGTTGTACCTGGTGCAATGTGACGTGACGCGGAATGCAAAGGTAGGTCGGGGGCAAGAACGTGGAAGTCTGTAAGATGAGGAAGAACGAGCGCAAACTCAAGACGGCAGGTGAATCCTCCGTGAAGAAGAACTATGGTTGTTGACTTTTCATCGTTCCATGAGGTATACGACAAAGCCGTGGTAAGCGAATCTGCCGATGTATGTGAAACCATGACGAACAAAGCGAAGCTGAAAGACTGTAGTCGGGAATGAAGATCGAGAAATCCGAAAGTCTGGTGAGGTTTAGAATCCCGAAAGCGAAAAGTAATCAGATGGTCCTCATATTTGAGGGATGGCTGTTAGTGATCGGGACCCGACAACCCCGCCGCCGACTTTTGACTGACTACAGAGCCCTCCCGATTTTCGCCTTGACGACGTTACATCTCTTCTCTTTTCCAATTCACGAAGCATTCAGGAGGAAGATGGAGCTTTATAAAGATTCGAGTGTCAGAACTATTTTGCGCGAAAAATCTGGTATGTTTAATAACACTTGAGGTATGAGAATGCCGTGAGGTGTACCAGTGATTGATGTGGTAACATAAATTAGTGACCTCAAGTTTGGTCGCAGCGTTAGGGACCTCCGTTGTCGTCCTCGCAAAATGTACACCCTTTGGGTGGTAGAGGTAAATTATATTAGGGTTTATAAATATAGAATTTTAAAGAGGCAACTAAGCAACAATCCTACGTAGCTACTGGACTATAACCTACTAGTAGGGAGTCAGACCTCTACTAATTTAATATAGGCTAAAAAACTGTAAAGATTGAAAAGCTTGCTAAAGCTTCTTTAGGTCTAGGCAGTCTTCGTCCTTACATACTCATTTGACAAAGATTGGAATAGGGATACTAGCAACAAAAACCTCTGGAAGTCATAGCTCTATTGAAAATAAGTCTTGACTTGAGAACGTATAGGCAGAAGGTAAACATCTTTTGAATAATGGCAGGGAAGTGACTCTGTTGACACCCGCATTACAGTTATTCTTACGAATCCACTCGATGCACATGGTTCGTATCGGTAAATTTCTGAATTCAACTGGGAAGTACGGAGTGTTTTGCAGGGTATTTCGCAAAAAGCGTAGGTGTTTCGCAAAAAGCGTAGCAGCTTCCTGATGGCAACTACCGCCTCCTGCGCTTGCAATGAACCGACGGCCCTGCCGTTGGTCCGCTTGACCCTGCACGGAGTCTTGGCACCGTCCCATAACTTCCTTTCAAGGCATGTTTGCAGGCATGATCTCAAATGCCTATCAATAGGATCCTGCAAACCGCTATCGGTGACGATGCTGACACTTGGCGGGGCACTGATTTTCTGGTATACTACCTTTGTACAATCCCCACCCGCTACACGTTGCAAAGTGCTTTCTATACGTCCACGTTTTTCAATTTTCCAACTCAAAATGGCGACTCAGGTTTCTCATGATATTGTAGAAGTCGTCGAAGGCGTTCCTGGGGAACAAAGCCAGACTGTTCAAAAGTTGAGTAACAAGGATTTGGTTGAGGTAAACAAAAACATTGACCTAAGGTCAAATGAGGGACAAAGCCCCACCTCAGAAGAGCTCCAAACCTTGAGACGCGTCTATGGAAAAATCGATAGTTTGATCTATATCATCGGATTTATCGAGATGTGCGAAAGATTCGCATACTATGGTACTACAGCTGCGTGCAAGTCCCCCGCTCCCGCACCTAGAAATATGCGGTGCAGCTGACAGCTCGATAGTTGTCAATTTTCTCCAGCAAAATTTACCTCAAAGAGGGCCTTTTCCCAAAGCTGGCGCAGCAGGCACTGATGGTCAGGCTGGCGCCTTGGGTAAGGGACAGCGCACGTCCACAGCACTCCTTCTCTTCAATTCCTTCTGGGCCTATGTTATGCCCCTGATTGGTATGTCTTTGTTGTCTCACATATTTCGAAATGCTAAGCATACATAGGCGGTTGGATTGCTGATGAGCATTGGGGCCGCTTCAAAACCATCAATGTGGCCACGGCTCTCGCTATTGTCGGACACATTCTTATTATTGTCGCTGCTATTCCCTCTGTTATCGCAAACTCCAACGGCGCGCTTGGTACTTTCATCGTAGGTCTCCTTCTTCTGGGCACCGGAGTTGGATTCTTCAAGTGCAACATTTCGCCATTCATTGCAGAGCAGTATGAAGCTACTCATTCAAAGCCATTTGTCCGGGTTGAATCAAATGGTGAGCGCGTCATTGTCGACCCTGGTTTAACCATTACACGTGTGTACATGCGGTACTATCAACTCATCAATCTTGGCGCCATGGCAGGATCCATATCCATGGTCTACGCTGAGAAATATATCGGCTTCTGGCTTTCTTTTACATTGCCCACGGTTTTATTCCTCTCTTGTCCGATCATCTTGATCATCTGTCGCAAGCGTTATGTACGGCGAGCTCCTGCTGGGTCAGCACTTTCCAAGGCCTTAAAACTCTACGGCCTAGCTATGAAGGGCCAATGGTCTCTCAACCCCGTTGCTACTTGGAAGAGGCTGAAATCACCCGAACGCTGGGAAAATGTCAAGCCCAGCAAGATACAGAACCGGCCTAGCTGGATGACCTTTGATGATGCCTGGGTTGAAGAAGTCCATCGTGGAATCAGGGCCTGCCATGTCTTCCTTTGGTATCCCATATTTTGGCTCCCATATGGCCAGCTCAATGGAAACCTCGTGTCGCAAGCTGCCACCATGAAGCTGAATGGGGTTCCCAACGACGTGGTCAATAATTTGAACCCCCTCACTCTCATCATATTTATACCAATTTTTGATAAGTTTCTGTACCCTGCCCTCACTCGCGTTGGGTTCCGTGTTTCACCCATTCGGAAGATCACTGCAGCTTTCGTATGCAGCACGAGTGCAATGGTGGTCACGGCCATTATTCAGCACTTTATCTACCAGCAATCACCTTGTGGCAGATACGCTTCCGACGAGGCTTGTCAAGATACGCCGCCCAACATTTCGGTTTGGGTACAGACGCCGGTATATATGCTGGTCGCCTTTTCAGACATTTTTGCGTCGGTCACTGGACTCGAATATGCTTTTAATAAAGCTCCAAAGAATATGCGGTCCGTGGTCACGGGCGTATTCTGGTTCACCAACGCTTTCTCCTCGGCACTTGGTCAGGCTTTTGTTCCGCTAGCTGGCGATCCATTGTTAGTATGGCTATACACTGTCATTGCAATCATCTCCTGTGTTGGGGGTATTGCTTTTTGGTGGAATTTTAGAGATTTGAACCACGAAGATGATGAACTTAATGCGCTACCGGAGGGCACGTACGTAGCTAAAAACGATGACCAGAAGATTGTATCTGAAGAAAAGGCTTGATGGCGAGGCGTAAAAAGACGGACTTTAGATGTACACCGGCAGATTTTTAACGTCAACTCATTCGCCAGAAACATTGGCACAAAATCTGCCAAGATTGTTTGTATAGCATACAATATCTATGGAAGCTGCACTGCGACGAAAACAATATTATACGGAGCTAGGTAAATCAAACTCTTGAAACCTATTTACGTATTATAATATCTTGAATATGAGCAATAGTTCGCCGTCACTAATTCGTTCGCCTTGAGTAATTTTGTAGATATGAAAGGCAAGCTTAAGGTCCTTATAAATGTTGCTTTTGCTGCTGATAGAAGGAGAGATTTTTCTCTTTACATAGCTTACTTCTGTTTTCAATATCTTTTATGTCCGTCTCTTTCGGGGACAAGTTTTGTTACATATAACTAAGGTTATAACAGTACGTGATGAGCAGCTTAATATCAACGCTACGGAAAACGGTATCTTCGTAACAAACGCACTTGTAACCAGGGTAAGCTCACCAAAATTGGCGGAAATCCCGTAAACTTTAGACTTGACAAGTAATTGGTCAATCCACTATGTTATTCATAAACAATCGCATCGAACAGTCTTCCTAAAACAGGTAAAGATGCGAAGTTTGTGGGGTGATATGTGGTAGGAAGACTTTTGTGTAACAATCAGCAGCAGCAGCAGCAGGGGCGCTTAGAAGCATAAGGCCGATGCTGAGACTATTTGCCTCTACATGAATGGTTGATTAATTTACATGCTCTTGAGACGAACTTACTCGCGATATGCGACTTCTGGCTGATTTGGAAGGGTACCGTCATGTTAGGGTGGAAAGCCAAGCACCTAAATGAATACGGGGTTACCAAAAAGCGCATCCAAATGCGGGGGAAGAGGTCTGGAATCGGGTGAGTTCGTTATCAGACTTGGCAAAACCATTCACGTACATGAGTGACTCCCAAAAAGGCGCATCCTCGACGCACATTCCCAAATCCATGAAAAACGTTACACCTCCGAGCTCGTATCGAGCATGAACATGCCACGCCAAGGTTATTCTGGCCTGATTCATTGATTTCAGGCAATCGATCTGTAGCTTGAGGTACGCTCACCCACCGTCACTGCTGCATGCAATATGCTGTTGAATTTTATTATTAGCATGCGACGTTGACGTTAAAGTATCTGAATACGAAAACGGGTGGAATGAGAAATTCGTAATCCTACGAGAGGGATGTATAAATTCACTCGTCGCTGCGGCAAAGATCCGGACTTGAAATTCCTTTCAATACCATCTTCAACAATTGTTCTTTTTCCAGGAACGCAATTGGACTGTCGTATTACAATAATGTGAGTGAATACCTGGTTCTTGCAGTAAGAATAAAGCTAAATGCAATGGACGCGTCGCTAGGGCTACCATTATCATTGTCACGACCATAATCATCATCTCATTCGGTTCAAATCGGATGAATATGATTGGTTGTGGATCGGATAAGCATTACAAACATAAAAGCTGGAACGGTATTCCCACTTTTTTCCTAATACCGTGTCGCAGCCGCTAATATGCACCAGGAATGAGCTACGTTCCTTCCAAGACAGGTTGGGACGACTTGGGCGGGGATTTCAAATGGATGCCGACGGCGGGTACGTGGCCTTCGGGGAATGTGATGATGTGGGGTGTTGGAAATGATGGCAAAGTATGAGTTCTTGATGTTGACTGACTGACGTGTGCTCATATCAACTTGCAGATGTGGACCAAGAACGGCTCCTCTGGAAGCTGGGGCGGTTGGAACGATATGGGTGGAACATTTCAGTCACCTCCCGCATCGACCACTTGGGGATCGGGTGGATCGAGTGTTGGCGGAGTGGGAACCGACGGTGGAATGTGGGTCAAGACCAACAATGGCAATGGATGGGGCGGGTGGGAGTCTCTCGGTGGTACATTCTGGCATGCTCCTCCCTCATACACGACGTGGAACTCTGGTACGCGCAGCATATACGGAGTTGGATCTGATTACGGTCTTTGGTATAAGACTTATACTGGTAACGGATGGGGAGGTTGGAATTCCCTTGGTGGTGTTTTCATTAGCCAGGTGATAGTCATATCACGCGCTTCTGGCTACATGGATGTCTACGGGGTTGGTGATAATCATGAGGTTTGAGGAACACATTTACTGTTTTTCTTTATAAATTAGCTAACTAGGACCAGATGTGGTGGCGCTCTTACTCCAACTCTGGTGGGTGGGCGGGCTGGCAGTCGCTGGGCGGATCATTTGCTAGCTCACCGGGAGCGGTTTCTTGGGGTTCTGGACACATGTCCTGCTATGGCAAGGGTAACGATGGAAATGTAAGTACAAGATGTTTTGATTTTCATGCTGCACATGGATTAACGTCACCCCAGATGTATCATAAGAAATGGACGAGTGGTAGCGGTTGGAGTAGCTGGGATAATATGGGCAGTGGTTGTAAAGGAGCTCCTGCAGCGGGCTCCTGGGGTGAGAATCACCAAGCCCTCATGTGCTCCGGCAGTGACGGAAAAATGAAGATAAAGCAGTGGGACGGAACTCAATGGGTCCCCTCAGGCTCCAACTGGGATGATTTGGGCGGATCATTTGTTGACACTGGAGCTTAGATTGACTATCGCGCATTTCATGTAGGGCTCGCAACTGACATCAATTTGACTTTTTCTCTTATGGGTACATATGTAGTCCACCCACATCACATGATTCAGCTTGGTTGAATCGTTTCTTCTTTTCCAATCGTCTTGTCTTGTTATGGTGTTTCTTGGAGTTTTTCCATAAATATCAATGTCGATACATCCCAAAAATAGAGCACAGATGGCTGTATGGACATTTGGATCTAGTAAATGATTGCACGTGTTACATACGCCAGAGATTTTATGAGCCTCAGCAAACACCATTTTACTATTAATTGCCAATGGATTCTTAACAGTAACTTTAATTCGTGCGCGACGACCTCTTCCCCTTTCCCTTGTATGTAAGTATGGGTGTCCTGCCATCTCACTAGAGAACGAACTTGGACGTCGATTCACGGCAAAATTAGAAAATGCAGAATTTGAGGTGACGTGACTAGCTCAACTTGCCAGTCAGTCTACTAGAAGATAATATGGCACAGAAGAACTAAGAATGTTGGGAGACTTGTGAGGAAGCCGAACAGTGTCGGTTCCATACGCACAGAACAGGCCACTGCTCCAGTAGCATCGTTCCTGGGTATGTATTTACTAGCAATATGTTGTAAATCTGAAGTTATCGCTTCATTGTTTATGTAGTAGCTTGAACAAAGGTTTCAAAACCTAGTCAGCCCCTTGAGTGAATGAGAGACTTATGGATATATGAGGTGGAATGTATAGGAACAATCTGTGCTTCTTTATACAAATGCGCTATACGCAACGATCACTACCCCTTTAGGACTTTCTTCTCGAACAACGACTCTATCCCCATAATTGCTAGGTACATTGCTTGTCCACGCATTTCTACCCAAAGCAGGCTTAAGTTGTTGAAGTTTGTTATCTTTTCTTTCATAAATTTGTCTTCGAGAGCTCAAATTCCGCGGCCAGGACCTTTTTTGTGGCAATCCATCCCCAAAGGCGTCATTTTGGGCGGGAATAGATGCGGCGTTGTGGGAGGTGAGATGAGAGGCATCCGGAGGGTAATCACCCGGCTCAAGAGGTACTGCGGTGACAGGGATCGACCCCTTTTCACTTGATCCGTTAGTGTTTGTACTGGGTAGTGATTTCCCATCTTGTTCCGTGGTGCTGTTACTCGGCATTGATTTACCATCTTCGAAAGTGTTGCTGTATTTGAAGCGAAAACGGTCGCCGCCACAGAGGCGTTTGAAGAACTCACCAACGGCGCGCTGGAGAGCCCGAACAGTTGGCGTGGCCGCGCATATATGGCCTGCTATGCTCGCGGCAAATCCAAGCACGCCGCCAGGTACGGTGGTGTATGTTTGATCTGTCGTCGATATTATGCCAGGGAGGGTGGGAAGACGAGCGATAGATATTCCTATGATACTATGAACTTGTCAGCTTGATCTCGTGAATACTGGAATGACATATGAGATGAGCAACATACGTGATGCCGAGACCAAAAAAGCCTATGAGTATAATTTTCTTCGACTTTTGCATTTGTAACTTCATCACTATGGGGATGGGCAGTACGAAGAGTACTATCTCCGCAATTACTTCGAAGACAACAGTCGCTCGTAACACAGCAATCCAGTCGATGCATTTGGTGCCCGGTTTTTTCTGCACGTCCAGATCCCATGTGGCATGCACTGGATTGCACTGAAACGCCGCGAGGAAAATGAGAGGGACGGTATAGAAGATGGTGAAGACAGTAAAAACTGCAACGCCTCGTCTGAGCCATTTGTTTGGGAATATGCGGAGATACATGGTGAGAATGCTGAACTTTAGTAGGAGTAGATTAACGGCCCAGAGTGGGGTCATTATGTATGCTGTGTTGATTAGCCATTTTTGATCTTTGAATACCACATATTGGACAAACTTACTCAAACGACCGATGTCTTTGACTTGTTGATATGTCAAATCCCAGAGGTGATTTCCTAATCCTGATCTGGAATCTAGAGAGCAATGATGAGCTGGTCTGGCATTGATCTAGCTCTGAATACTTACTGATAATCAATATGACAGAGGCAGGAACAATGAGGATCTGGATTGCTGTGAGTTTATGTGTCAGAGAGATATCTTTGGACATACGGTTGCGCCCATATGACACCAGTCATCCCACCAAAATTTGCTGCCACCCACATATCTCGATAGAAACCTCACGGCGACAGCGACGATGGAAACTATTACGGACACCCAGCCAGTGATTTCTGAGGCTGCTGCTCGAGTATCATGAGGCTTGTTACATAGTTTTCCTTGCATTTTCAGAAGAGCTGAACGCTGTGAGCAGAATTTCGTTGACTAATGTAGATATTGGAGACTTACTGAATGTCTCATTGTAGGAGCACTTTTTGAGTAGACAGGGCTGAAGGATCTGCGTCGCATTTTTCGATGAGCACTGACACTGAACATCGACCAGGGAGCAGCCGATCGAGGGCATCTCTTGTATCAGGCATTCGAGCTACGTAAAATCAGCACTCACTCCCATCGATGAAAGTTGCAGTAGTAGACATACTCCGCATGGAGGAATATCGGTCATCATACTCAGCATTGTGTCACTCCCACTTGAAAGTGATTGCGCCACCCCACCTACCAGCAAGGTGGCTGCAATGCATGGTATGATTCCAGTCCTCATAACATGCAGATTGAGAATGGGACAGCGTGATGAGTTTCGCTGCTCGCTTTGGGGGATCAATACTTTTTACCATAAAGTTGGAATATGTCACTACTTTTCGATATGCGCGTATGAAGCAATGGTTCTGAGCTAATTCATGCCGTCGTCGCATTCACTTGTTTCGGAGCCTTTTGTCATGCGAGTGGCGAGAATATCATCGCAATCAGAATGATACTGATTACACCAATCAATTGCGAAGAAGAAAACACTTTTGATGACTACAGAAACCTTAATTCTCGAGTGTATCTGGATCATCTGATTAAAAAAAAGTAAGTACGCAGGCTTTTCATTCCGTAAAACTGGCTTCGTCTTTCTTCTTTCTTGTAGAATACAAGATGAAGCAATACGATGGTTCACAGTCAGGCTTGCTGTTCGTGATAAAAGTGCACGTATCTCGCAAAAATATGAGCATGCTCATCAGTGAATCGGAATAAGTATACAGCCTCCTAAACTATTTATTGATATCTTGTTCGAGATTGATTGATGATTTTTCGAATCAATTTGAGCGACGGCTGTTTCGTTCGGGGCGCTACAATCCGAACCTTATTCCTAAACCCATTCATATGGGCTAACCCTACAACACTACCCAATACGTATACGCGTACAAAGCTGGCTTAACTTAATTAAGAGTCATTCAGTGAGCGATCGAGGTCTTAAAACGCCACGCCACGTGGTATTCTGATACAACTTTGTACCTCGGAAGAAAATTCCGAAAAATTGAGGGCTATCCAGCCAATGTATTCTGAGTGATGTTATTAACTCGAGCCGCAATAACTGTGTATGTGCAGTCCCACTATCCTAAAAAAATATCGATTTGACAGTTCTCCAGTCAGTTATTCCAAGAGAGAGCGAAGCATTCACTTAGCCAACTGCCTTCACAGATGAGACTTGAGACTGCAATAAACTCTAACCTAACTATTTTAGCTCCATTCCACAGTTTGATTGTTCCACCAGTGTTAGTCGCTATTCAGGACGCTAGATTGGGAAGGCTTTCATCAACAGCTCACATAGAACACATCCACCTACTTGTTTCACTATGCGTTTTTTTATATCGAATTTTCCCTACTATGCAATTCATTTTCGATATAACCCGCAGCCTAAACATGAACCATAACATGGTAACAGTTGTTCGAGCGTTGCCAAGTACGTGCAAACTGGCATGTGAGAAGTATCAAATGCGGGGCTGGAATGGTCGCCAATGTTTTAGTGCAAGTGGATGAATTGTTTGGTGCAGATATCTACTTCGAGACATTTTTGCGAGAAGACTCGCTGATTTGATGGATCGATCGGGCCGATAGTTTTGGGTCTGGTAAGCTCTGTTTCTCTGTTGTTCTAACGTTCACCGCGGGCCGATTTCAGAAACCCTAGAATGTGTATAGTGGCCAACACTATATTCGGTACCGACAATCAGATTCATCTCAGTGAGAGATGTTATTTCATGCATCAGTGCTATACAATAGTCGATCTGACGAAACATGACTTCGACTCACACGAACATGTAGAGTCTAACAGGTATGTTGATTTCTCACTGAGATACTAGATAGACCTTTTTTAAAGCGCATTCGAAGACTAGATTTATAACGGTAGTTATTAAATATACAGCTGAGATGGCATCTTCACCCTGCTACCCAGGGGAGATGCATATAGCCGACCATGGGTGTGAAAATGGGCAAGCAATTGCACCAGTGGGGTGACTGCAACCATGGAAATGCTTAATCGAGTGGGTAAAAAGATCACTCAAGTATTCATATAGCTACTTATTATATCACAAGAGTGCCAGAGAATTATCTCCAAGGCTCAGTCAAAGAATACATCTCACATACAAGCTTCGTTCATTTGGTTGTGACTAGTTCGTAGCACTATGGTTTGTAATGTCTTACTGAGATCCCTCAAACTTTCAAAGAAATATACTTCTTTGATATCTGAACAAATTCGGTGTTCGACAAACTAGAGACAGAACACACACTTAATTACAATATGTAACACCTGATTGCCCTCGTTGCCCAGCATCGATAAGATTGAAAAGTATCTCCCCACAAGTTGCTTAGCGTGAGCTTTCATCATCATATGGTACCGTCGGGTAGGGCTGCATGGTGATTGTTCATTATGTTCCTGTGTCACACAAGATTGATAGAATTTTTAGCGCAAAAGCTATGTAGAACTTAGTTACCCTTAATAGGTATCAGAAGCTCCTTGATGCCATGTTACTGGAATCACCTACACCTGAGCTTACTACTGTGAAGTCGATGCTCCTCTCTCATCGTGTTCTGACGTTTTTACAAATCACAAGGAGCGTACAACCTGACAGAAAATTCTACTTAGCTGCGTTTCCCTTGCCGTCTGGCATCAGAACCTCAATCAGCATTCCTTTATGTTCGCCGTGCACTCTTTGTACCGCCTCATTGAGGGCAGACTCCAACTCGCCGACTGTCTTTGCCCGGACACCTACCATCCAGTCATTTTCCTCGGCACCAGTTGCGGCCTCTGCCAGTTTACCGTAGTTTGGCGTGGGAGCAAAAGAAATATTGAGCTCTTCATCGGTGGCATGTTTATTGAGACCGTCCGGATAGACGAGCTCGGTCGAGTTACGAGGGGCTTTCCAACCTGAGAATAGATCAGACTTGCAGACTCTTCCGTGGAGACAAATGAACTTACCGCCGTTGTTCAAGACGATAGTGACAATGGGGATCTTGTACTTCCCCGCCACCCAAAAGGCGCTGGAAGGTGCAGCACACATCAAACTTCCGTCGCCGACGATTTGGCAAACGAGGTTTGGTTGGTGTTCGTTTTTCTCGTCTCTATCCATCAACGCCATCTTCACGCCCAGTACAGCGCCATTGCTCCATCCTATCCCGGTGCCGCCACAGTTGATCCAGCTACCGGGTCGGCTGGGCTGTATCTGGTCGTGGAGTGCTTGTCCGGATGTCACGGCTTCTACGACGAAATCTGTGGTTTCCGGTAGAGCTTTACGCAGGACGTATCCAATATTGTGGATATTGAGAGGGGCTTCTTGAGTGTATTCTGCTTGGCTGTTTATATGATCGAGGCGGGAGCGGTACCTAAGCCACACGTCGAAGGTTAGTGACTTTCACGCGAAACAAGTCAAGGGCCATCTGAGCCTGCAAGTGGCAAAATCATGCTACTTCTGGATTTCAATGTAACCTACTTTTCAGTCTGCTTCTCTGCGCGACGTCTATACTTCTCACTCTTCACCGCTTCTGCCAACACAGCGTCGTTTTGGATGTGTTCAACGAGTTGGGAAAGGGCAGTAAAGCTGTCGGCTTTCCATCTTCCGTGGGCAGGAAAGAACGATACAGGGATCTGTTGGTTGAGCGGGTCAATATCAATGTGGTAGATCTTGGCATCTTTCGTCGGCGCATTGCGAGATGGAATCCACGGAACGTCGCAATCCAGAAGTAGGATTGTGTCGGCGTCTTTAGTGCATTCATCGAAGCTGAGGCGAAACCCTTCGGAGGCAGGGTGCGAAGAGGGAAAGCATACGTCGCTGCCGCCGGTATCGTGGACACGAATTCCAGGAACCAGATCCGCCAACGCTACGAGAAGGTCGGGGGTGCGTCTATCTCTCCCAGAATAGCCAGTGATAATTAGAGGTCGCTCAGCCTCGATGAGCTGTGTTGCGATTTCTTTCACGGCATCTGAAGGAAGGGCGCTAGGTCCTACAGGCACCCAGTGGTCTTGGTTCAAAGAATAGGACTCAATCTCCTCGGCCAAGACCTCCCGTGCAGCGGTTAGATAGACTGGACCCTTTGGACCGCTCGAAGCGAACTGTAAAGCACGAGCAACAGACTGTTTTACATTCAGACCAGTGCGTACCTCACCAGTGTATCTGCAATACTGGCGTACGATGGCCTTCTGATCTTGGGGCTCCTGCAACCAGTGCATGTATTCTGTGCGGGAGCCCTTCAATTCACCCGACTCGGTGTAGGGACACAGACCGGCAAAAATAAATACAGGAGCCCGACCGGCAGACGCATTGTGGATGCCTTGCCCCAGGGCCTGAGTGCCCACGTCTACATGAACGATAACAGCTTGGGGTTTCCCAGTTACACGGGCGTACCCGTCGGCCATAGATATTGCGGTGACTTCGGACGGACATGTAATCATCCGGGGCCATGACTTGCCCCGTTCTCTCTTCCCCTTGATGATGGCCTCAATAACGGATGGATGGTCAGAGCCAACGTTGACGAAACATGTTGTGACACCGGCTTCCCAAAGCGCTTCGAACAGAGCAAAGGCCGTAGTATATCTGTTTTTGCCATTTTCGGTGTTGCCGTCCGGGGTGGTAGTTGTCGTGGTGGTGGTTAGGGCTCTCACTGCATTGTGAAACCTGGGGGCTGAAGGCGCGTGAGCGACAGGCCGAAAAGGTGCGTGGATCAGGGTTTTTCGACTTGTGTAACTTGACTTGGCCAGACCATGCGGCTTTCGCATTCGCAGCAAAGCTATACGGAGAGCCATCATGATGGTTATGGCGTGAAGATCTCACACGTGCGACTCAATATATCAGTGTTTCTTGCATGAGGCACAGTAATGAGGGGGCTAACGTGGGGCATGCATTGCTTACGCAACTCCCGACGAAGGTCGCACAAATATTAGGAATCGTGACGCCAAAAACCGTTTCACCCTTCATAGAGATCGCTGAACATCTATCTTGATAGAAATTCTTGGACCTGATACAATATCGAACGAGCATGATTTGGCCTCGCACTCCGAAGAGGAAGATTCCACCAACACTATAGGAAGCGCATGCAATGCATGCTCGTTCCATAAAATCTGTGCACAACGTTGAGTCCGGGATACAACAAAAAGTATCGGGGAATTGAATGTGTGCACCTGTTGTTCCATTACAGATGCGTGTATACTCACTTGGTAAGCTTCGGACTACGAAAGTAGATTGTTGACAACAGGTTATGGCAGCAAGAATGTAGCTAATACATGAAGTTTACCCCATTTAGCCCTTCCTGCGACAGCCTTTCCAATATCATGCCATGGCGAAGAGTAGAAGCGATGCTAGGTTTACGAACAAGGATGCGAATGTTGCGTTGATTCCAGAATCCCTTCAAGAGATAGAGTTCGCACTTTCGGGTAAGACCGCAGCCTTGCATAAACAGCCAGTAACAGCGAGGTATACCAAGGAGACGAGCAGATGGTGGGAGCCTCGGATACGAAGACTCGCGCGAATCACAACACATCTTGAACATCTTTGCTAACACTCGTATTCATATGCAGAACTGCAGCGAGCGAATCAAATGTCCATCGCTAACACCACCTACCCCAATTCGTTTAAGGGTCCGTGATGGAGCCAGCCGCGAAAGGATCAACACGCCTTTTTTTCCTGGGGTCTCGGTCAAATGGACGAACCCCTTCCCACCTCGGAACGCACAGCATGCCATGGCTGCATTGAATCTTGTTAAACGACAAGCAACAGGGGAGAAAGTCTTGTGAGCCTTGCATCGAACTGTACATCTACAGAGTTGGTGCGCAGAATGCTGCCCAGCCTACGAATGCCGAGGCTAAATAGCAAAAGAAGGTTCACTGACCTTTGATGGCAAGGGTTGAATGGTCGAGTGCAGAGATAAGGTTCTTTCATATGTGAGGGATGCATTTGGGGGCCGTTCTGTAGAAGGATTGTAGAACATTCACAGAAAATCTTTTTACGATATCACTTTCCTAAATAGCCGCGGTTCACGATCATCCTCGCCGTAAAAGGCTATAATTCTGACTTTCGCAAACGAATGTGGAAGGAAGTATGTGAACTGTTTTGATGTCTCTAGAACTAGTTACATGAATGATTAAACGAATGCCAATGAAACTCTATAGAGCGTCTTGAGAGAAATATGCTGTCCACGATCCCCACAGCTGAATTACAAGTGTTTTGCCCTTTCGGGCTATATGGCCGAGAAAAGGGGTGTGCATCGGCAGCTACCCCGCCAGGTCCCGGCATTGGCGGGAACTCCCACCCACCCGAAAATCCATCTAAACCCGAGAAAAAGAAATTTCCCAGACTTTTACAATTTCAACTTGTGCTTTTCGCTTCCGAGCCCACGACCGGAACGGTTTTTGTTGATGATAAGCAGACTGTAAACCAAGGTGGCCGCCACTCCCATGCAGGTGACGCCCATGCAGATTGCATATCCGGTGCGGTAGTATGGTGCGTACTTGGTGAGAAAGGTGAAGGGCGCCAGAATACCTCCCGTATTACCGAAAGAAATGACGAACGCCGACCCGATGGCGCGGTTTTTGTGTCCGTCAAGGTTCATCAAATACCAGCAGATGATGATCGGGGCGCCCGAGAAGATACCCATGCAGATGAAAATGACGCCCAGGTATCGAACAGAAAATCCAGTGTGGATTGTCATCATTATAGAGAGTCCAATGATGGTGATGAGTGCGGTGCCGAGAACGAACGGCAGGCGGATGTTGAGTCTGTCCGAAAAGAATGCTGTGACGAGGCACAGGCCAAATGCAGCTGCAAATGGCGGCACCGAGTGGAGCTGAGTTTGGACTACATTGTATCCTAACCCTTTGATGACTATTCGGAGCGATTAGATGGGACTTCGCAAATTTTTATTTGAACCATGACTTACTGGTCGGCGTGAAGTAGGCAAACGAGTAGATGGGCACAACGACGGCTATGCGTGGTGAGTTAGAACGACTGCTTACACGACAGGACGTCGATTCCTTTTTTTTTTTTTGGAGTCACTCACCAAAGTACATCAATGCCCCTAGATAGTTGGTAGGTTCCTTGAAGAATGCCGCCAGGTCCCTGCCAGTGATTCGGTGTTCATCACCTGTTTTGTTCTCTCCGTTCTTGGCCATGACGAACTGCCTCTCAGTCTCCGTCAGCCACTTAGCCTCGCTTGGGAAGTCGCTGATGAAGAAGTAGGCCGCAAACGCCACAACCATGGTTACTATGCCTTCGAGGATGAAAATCCACCTCCAGTTTGAGTATCCCTGAGTGCCGTTCATGTTTGCTATGCCGGTGGCGAGCAGACCGCCAAATGCAGACGCGAGAATAACGGACGTGAAATAGATGGTGAATCTCTTCTGCGCTTCTTCGCGTTTGTACCAAAAACTGATCAGATAGAAACTGCCAGGGAAGATTCCTGCCTCGAAGAAGCCTAGCAGAACGCGAGTGGCAATGAGCTGTCCGTAGGTCTTGACGAAGCCTTGACCAATCATCACAACACCAAAGCCTCCCGAGCAGAGGGCAAGCCAAACATGCGGAGAGAATTTCTTCATCGCAATGTTAGAGGGCACTTCGAACAAGATGTATGGCACGAAGAACAGAGCGAGCGCAATATTGGGCTGCTGGCCTTTCAGGTGAAGCTCCTTGGGCATCTCCATAGTGAGGGCATTGGAGATGTTGGCACTGTATTAACTCGAATGAGTATGCGACGACATAGTTGTGTAGTTTGGTGCATGACCAAACTTACCGGTCAAGGAATGCGGCAATGTAGACAATGAAGAGCATCGGCAAGACGCGAAGGTCTATCTTGCGCAACAACCTGGCCTCTTCCTCGGCGGACAAGGTACTGTCTAGAGGCATGGTGGAAGTCGAATGTTCTGAGACAATCTCATTCTGAAGTTTCTCTGTTCAAAGATTAGCCAGGGCTGAGGATGCAGGAGAGAATCAGGTGCATACCCGGGTGCTCCATTGTGACAGACAGGGGAGAGGAAGGGTGGGTTGAGGAAGAAGGTGAGAGAGGGGTGCTATAAGCTGGCGCCCAAGTGGCCAAACTACTGTAACCGGGACGGAATTACGTTCTCCGCCGTGCAGATGTAACGTCGCACAAGGCAAAGCAGGCAAGGAGAAGGGGCCGGTTGAGTTGGAAAGTTTATGTGCAGTAGAGGGACAGCATCTACCAAAGAATCGGACTTGACAGGTTCATATATTGCTGCAGACATGGGAGAGAGCCCAGCAGACTGGGTATGATACAACATTCTACATACGGAGTGGCTGCGAAAGGTTATTGAAGCGGCGAGACCGTGCAGCGAGTAGGGGTGGCACGTACGTACAAAATACGTATCGATGTACAGGGCGTGATTTCATTTTTACGTATAGTATAATTACATAAGCATACTCCATTGGCTCAACAGGAAATGAGGTAGCATGAGAGAAATGTATTGTTTGTCCTCTCCTCTCATTATTCTCTTGCTGCACCCTTACAAACCACCCATTCTTGTGCCTTGTTCTTTCTCTTCTTTTCTTTTTCACAACTCTCTAAATCTATCCGATGTCTTCTTTATCACAGAGTAGCGGGAAAAAAAAATATCCATGAAGAAAAGGACGGAGTTGACTTACATTGCCACACAGGAAATTATCTATTCAAGAATACGTCCCAAGCTACACACCTGCGGTATTTTTACTATTTTCGTACCTACATACATGTGCCGTCCGCACTGATTCCCTTTTATACCACCAACCCCCACATGCCTGTAGCCGCGGATGGCTATTGATGCGGCGATAGCATGCAACAGCGGGCAATAGGAGTCGAACACGGCGACTAGGATGCGGCAGTGTCGCCGCCTCGCCACGCAGCAGCAGCAGCAGTACCTTGTAGCGGCGCGCAAATGAGCATGCATGCCTCCTCACCAACTCGGTGCGACAATTTCAGCCATCGGGCTCGTAAAACAACGACCCCCCGTAACGGGGGCCTTATCTAGTACAACACACCAATAGCTTAGGTTGCTTGCACGTCTGGGGTCAGGCAGGCCAGGGAAAGTAGGCAAATGTCAGATTCCGTCGAGCTTCGATTAGGATTGATGTCCTGTTCCATGCATGCATCATGCACTTGTCATTTTAGCTAACGTGACTCTGCTACCCTTCATTCACTTTCAGGAAGTTCATGTCACTCGACTCATCCAAGAATCATATGTAAGCGTGTGCGGTCCATGGTTTTCTCCACTTCCCCACCAACCCACCTCTCGCCCATCCGAGTTGCGTTAGTTCCCGCCACGTCCGCCTACTAAGGAGACCATCGTGTAGACTAACAACCTCTAGTCTCTTGTGTGGTTCACACAAGCTTCACTAGTCTACAGTCTGCAACTATCGTCTATGTAGTTCGCTTTCAACACCGCAACCATCATGACTTCGACGGCGCCAACGGGTACACTGTCAACATTCAAACCGGCCTTGACTCCACCGCCTGGCGAGCATTCGAATCCGGACAACCCACCGTCCCTGGCCCACGTCTCGACAATCACCATTGCCATCTGTGCCCCTATCGTCACTGTATTTTTCCTCCTGCGCTGCTATGTGCGACTCTGGGTCAAGCGTCTCTTCACATGGGAGGATCTCATCTGCATCGCCCTTTGGGCTGGCTCCATCGCCTTCTTTGGCACCACACGCAACACCATGTCGCACGGCGGCGGCTTGCACATGTGGGACATAACGGCCGAGAAATCGCACGAAATGGCATTCTGGTTCAACGTGAGCGCCATCATGTATGGGTTCATGATAGGCCTAGCGAAAGTGGCGGTCCTGGTTCTTTACCGTCGTGTCTTCTCCCCCCACAAATGGAGCGCCTTCGATATCTGGATCGTTTGCCTCATGATCGCTATTATCGGTTTCTACGTCAGCACCAGCATAGTCAAGATCTTTGAGTGTTGGCCACGCAATAAGATCTGGAACAAGTCCCTTCCTGGAAAGTGTATCGAGATGAAGTGGGTTTTGAACATGAGCGGAATATTCAACACAGTCACCGACTGGATCATCCTTCTCCTCCCCGTCCATGCCGTTACTCGTCTACATATGAAAAGGTCGAAGAAGATCCTCGTTTTTCTTGCTTTCACGTTTGGTGCTTGGTGAGTGACTCTTATACTTGGGACAAGGGAAAATCAAGCGCGGTTCCACTGACATGAGACGCAGCGCTCCCATTTTTGCAACCGTAGGCCTAGTCGTTCGTTTCCGAAATACTGGCGCCAAAGACGTCTCGTGGAAACAGCCAGAGATTCTTCTGTGGGGCATGGGTGAACTCACGTCGAGTGTGCTCATTCTCTGCTTTCCGGAACTCGCAGCTCTCTTCCGTCTCAGCTCGTACATGAAGCAAAATACACCGCATAAGCCCGGTCCAGCCACGCTCAAAGAATGGAGTCAGCCTCGATCCAAGGGCCCCTCCGATCCTTACATGACGAAGAGCTTGATGAAGGGAACGATCAATATCGACGAGGGAAATTACATTGAGTTGCAAGATAACGAGAACGAAGTTCGTGTGGGCGTGGAAGTTAAGCCAGGATCTCGGCTTGATGCACGCGACAACCAAGTCTTGGTCCAAACTGAGGTCAGAATCGAAACGCATAATGTCGTCTAGATACTCTGATTACAGCGAGAATCATTACGAAGTGTCTTTCCTTCGACGCGAGCTTTTGTTGGGCAGCATAAGGAGTCAAAAAGCGCTTGATTTTAATATGTATATCTTTGTCTATGTACCACGAATGCTATGTAGCGCTGCTACGCCTAATATCTCGCAAATTTGAGGCCATAACCCTTCCAAGAGACACCCAGTGAATACCACGAGCTTGATCTGTATCGCTCCTTGAGTGGGAAGCACAAGACACTAGGAAGAACAAAGCTTACAGGGCGGGACAATCGTAGGATTCTTCCACTAGCGCTTACTTCAAGTAAGCATCGGGCGATCCCCGTGGGCCCGTGCAAGCCTTTAGCCTCATAGAAAGCTTACGCGGTGTAAGTAAGACGTCTCTCCCAGAAACAGATTGGATCCTTCCGTCCCACGGCAGATACCCTTGAACATTCAAAAAATTGGCAAACGTATCCAACAAACTGAGATGCTGGTATACGTTGACTTGTATAACTTTGAATCCCACAATCAGAGGCATTTAATGGCCCATGAAGATAGCTCCCGTTAGAGAAATGAGAAGCAAGGATAGCCTAGTCCAATCGAAACGGTAGCTTATTAGTCTTTTGCGGGGGCGGGGGGAGGAGTAAGCTGAGCTTGGAAAGGCTTGGATTCTGGAACAGGCTCATCCGAATCCAAGCTCGGACGAATAATAAACTCTGAAATGTCACCGAGCCGTCGCAGACACCAACCGCCCGTTGATAACGCCACTTCCAACAACAACAACAAAAATTCGTTGGGTGCGGTGAAGCCCAGAACTATTGCCGCAATGTACACATGCGCACGGTACGCACTCACGACTCATGGGCGTCGACGGGTCATTCGAGTTCTAGACTCTGGAACCGGCAGATACCTAAACCCTTCAGTATGATCTGAGTTGTGTCGCGCATATCTACGCCGCAAGCAAGCAATCCTTTAGATCTTGTGTTACGAGGACAAGGCGCTCAGCGTTCCAACAACGTGGATTCCCGTTACGGTCATTAAGCCCTCGGCGCGCATGTGAACTAGATCTCGCCCGATTCCTACGTGTACGGCGCAGCACATTGCGGCGGCACCCTTCTCCCTAACGCTGAAGTCGTGGGTGCCCTCTCCCCATGGCACGGTGCGTTAAGAAGGGTTGCAATTTTCATCAAGGATAGCTCCTCGTTGAGACCGGTTCAGTGACGCGACGAGACGGCGTGATTTCCCCCACGTTAACGCCAGTCCTTTTACTTCCTTAATTGTCTGTCTCACGTTTAAGTGAATAAAGTCAGGGGATGGGGCCAAATCAATGGAAGTAGCCCTCTCGTGCGTAAACATAAAAGTCGGGTGTAAAATCGTCCGACAATGGCGCCGATGTGGAAAACAGTGCCTCGGATGCGACGTACTACGCGTGTTTTGAGCAATATATTAGTGCCGGAGGTAAATATCAAGCGGCAGGGGGATTTTAGGGGCAATCCATGTTGCAAAGCTGTAGTGAGTTCCTATAATCTCAGAGTCCCCTGATGCTCATTCTTTTCCTCGGATGCCAGTACTCTACTTCTTTTCATGTTCAGATGTCTCAGTGAATAGTCGGTACTCATAAGGATCATGATTCTTGCGATCCTTGAGATCCCACATACTCGATATTGTTTAACGTAAGGTTCGAGAGTCAGTCCGTGGGCTTCTGACTCGCAGGACAGATCATTCGTTATTGCAGCTAGGACCGGCCGTTCTTGCACGTAAACTGACACAAACGGATAAGATTTTCATGCTGTGTTCAGTCGTCGACAGCTGCATCGATGATGTTTTTAGGCAAATGTTTGTGGTTTGGCTTGCAAGTGGTGGTGTCACGTGACTTCGTCACAGTTGGGCTCAAATGTTCGCCGTATATTTTCCAAAATACGAAAAACGGTATTGTTTCCTCATGCAAATGCGTATTGGCACCATTCATCAAAAACTTAATATAACAATCCATAGAAATATCATAGCTGCCGTTGCACCTCTCGCGCGACTCTGTGACAAACTTGTCCAATGGGCATTCAGGGTCTGCATTTACCCTGTCATCCCTTCAAAGGGGTAGCACCTGAGAGAAACAATCATCCATCCGACTGTGTTTTCACCACCATCGTCACCTTTCGTTCCATTCATGTTCCAATTAACACGGGAGTTCCATCGCCATGAGAAATGCTAAGCGCAATGACACTAAGGAAAAGCCGCAGGCAGTGGCGAAGGTCTTCCAAGCGAAACAAGGCGAAGGCAGTTTTCTTCGAATCCTCAGCTATTCGACATGGCTGGACAGATTTCTCATGGGAATAGCTGCGATTTTCTCAGTAGCTGCAGGTGCAGCATTACCAATCATGAATATTGTCTTCGGTGAGCTCGCGGGCAGCTTCACTGGCTACTTTGCCCCTGGATCGGCTGTTACCGAGGCCGAATTTCACGCCAGCGTAAACTTGAACGCCCTCTACATTTTCTGTTTATTTCTTGGGAAATTCATCCTCGGATATGTTTCAATCTACGCCTTTCGCATGAGCGGCATTCGCATCTCGGCGGCTATTCGCCTTGCCTACCTCTCCGCCCTTTTTGAACTCCCCGTAAGCGTCGTTGACAAACTGCCTGCGGGTGAGGCGACAGATGCCCTCACAAACATTGCCAACACCATTCAGATGGCTATATCAGATAAGCTTGGTTTGATGCTCCAAAGCTTCTCCCTTGTCATCTCAGCTTATATCATAGCCTTCGTGTACTCGTGGAAGCTAACGCTCGTTTCAAGCGTGGTTATTGTTTTTGTCCTCGCCTTGCTCAAATTTACAATGCCGCATCTCATCAAAGGTTATGTTTTCATAATTACGAAAAACGCAATGTCTTCTGGCGTGGCAGGCGAAGTCTTGCGTGGTATCCGAACTATCAAATCACTTGGAGCGGAAGAGAAAGCCTCACTGTGGCACAATAAACACGTAAATGAAGCACAAGATAGTGGCTCCAAGCTTGCCAGATTGGTCTCACTCCAATTTTGGCCCGCATTTTTTGCGACCTACGCTAACATGGCGCTCACATTCTGGGCGGGCATTATGTTCTACACTCACGGCCTGCTTTCAGGCATCAACGCTCTAATTATGTAAGTGTCTACGTATCTGCACTACCCACATCATTCATACCTAATTTCACGTGTAGCGTCCTTTTCTCTGTTCTCATAGTGCTATCAGGTGTGGGTAGCATCTTCACACCTCTGCAGTCAATTACCAAAGCATCCTCTGCATCAGTAGCATGTTTTAAAATAATAGACTCGCCAAAATCGAACGATGGTGGCATGCAAGCCCCTGAAGTCAAAGCTACAGAAGATATCAAATTTCACGACGCACGCTTTACGTATCCGAGCAGACCGGAGGCTGAAGTCCTTAAAGGTATCAATCTCACAATACGAAGTGGCGAGGTAACAGCCCTTGTTGGTCCTTCTGGGTGTGGAAAGAGTACTATAGTTGCTCTCCTAGAAAGATGGTATGACCTGTCAGACGTCAATGAAAAACAGCCAAAAGCGACTGTTACGCCAGGGACTGAGAACGGCACGACAACAGACAATAGCTTCCAAAATTCCGGTAAAATCCTGCTGGGTGAGCATAATCTGGAAGCTATCAACCGCAAGTGGTGGCGCACCCAGATAGGCCTCGTACAGCAAGAGCCGGTTCTGTTCAACGAGACTATCTTTGAAAATGTCGTAAAAGGTCTCATTGGTTCCCCGTGGGAAACAGTCTCAAGATCGGAAATGCTTGTTATGGTCAAGGAAGCATGCCAAGAAGCTTTTGCGGATGAGTTCATTCAAGAGTTACCCTCCCGGTACGATACTACTATCGGAGAGAGTGGGATACGACTGTCCGGAGGACAACGTCAGCGACTTGCCATTGCGCGCAGCATCATCAAACGGCCCCCGATTCTTATATTTGATGAAGCAACAAGCTCGATCGACGCTCGTAGTGAACAGCTTGTCACTGCAGCACTAGACCGTGCTTCTAAAGGGAGAACAACAATCATTATAGCTCATCGCTTATCGACTATTCGCCGTGCCGATCATATCATCGTCATGAATGACGGGACAGTCGTTGAACAGGGTTCTCACCAGAATTTGATGGCAAACAACGATGGGGTTTATTCTAACTTGGTCAAGGCCTCAAACCTCGAGATCGGTGATTCGAAAGATGAAGAGGCCTCTGAGCACCAAGATGATCCTAAAAGTCAAAGTATCAACCCACAAGTAGACGTGCCACAGCATATAGAACCCGACGATCAACCGAACAAAGCGAAAGAAAAAATGCGATTTCGGTCTGTTGGACGATTGTTGTCCGAGCAAAAACGCTACTACCCGCTATATTTCTTCACTCTCGCAGGTGCCATCGGCGCAGGTGCTACTGTTCCGATTCAAGCATGGCTCTTCTCTCACGTCGTCGCCGTTTTCAATGAAACAGACAGTGCCAAATTGTCTCATTCCGGGAGGTTTTGGTCCTTGATGCTGTTCATACTAGCCATCGGCGCGGCCATCTCATACGCCACCATCGGTTATTGCAGCACGACCATCTCCTTCAACCTTAGCGCGGAATATAGGAAAAGCTCATTCCACGACGTTCTCGCGAAACCGATTCGGTGGTTTGACGAAGAAGACCATGCGGTTGGGAGTGTGACGGAGCAGCTGGGAAGGGATCCTCAGCAACTGCAGGAGTTGTTGGGGGTCAACGTTGCCTTCCCTCTGATAGCCGTCTTCAACCTCCTTGGCTGTGCCATTGTCAGCTTTGTCTTCGGCTGGAAACTTAGTCTTGTGATCTTCTTCGCTTCCATGCCCGTCATTGTGGTCGCTGCTTTTTTCCGCGTTCGTTATGAGATGTTGTTTGTCGCGATGAATGAGAAAGTCTTTGTTAAATCGAGCAAATTTGCTGCCGAAGCAATCACTTCTTTCCGAACCGTAACGGCTCTCACTCTTGAAAACACCATCTCAAAAGAGTACGATACCCTGTTGAAAAGCCATATCCGCGAGGCTTTCATGAGTGGGCGTTTCACTGTCCTAGTCTTTGCCTTAAGCGATAGTTTGCAACTGTGTTCAATGGCTCTCGGCTTTTGGTACGGCGGCCAACTCTTAGCGCGTAGAGAATATGAACCATTGCAGTTCTTCCTCATCTATGCCGCCCTTATTCAAGGTGCTCAAGCAGCAGGTCAGTTTCTCGCTTATGGCCCGAATGTTGCGAATGCTACTGCAGCGGCAAATCGCATCCTTGGGTATCGTCAAGGCTCTGAAATACTGTCGCCTAGCCGCGATGATGAGAAGCATGAAGCTCATGGTTGCAAACTCGAGTTCCGGAATGTCAGGTTCCAATATCCAACTCGAATGACGCCCGTTTACAGCGACTTGTCTTTCACTGTGGAACCAGGACAATATGTGGCATTTGTTGGTCCGTCGGGTTGCGGCAAGACGACAATTATCTCGCTTCTCGAACGATTCTACGATGTTGACAGCGGTGCCATCCTGATCAACGATAGGAATATTACCAGTCTCTCCTTGCCGCATTATCGTTCCCTATGTGGCCTTGTAGCGCAAGAACCCACTCTGTTCACCGGTACAGTGCGTGAGAATATAACCCTCGGTATAGCACCTGGTACCTCCGCCCCACAAAGCGACATTGATGCAGCGTGCAAGACAGCCGAGATCTACGAATTTATCACTTCACTTCCTCAAGGCTTCGATACACCCATTTCGGCAGGCACGCACTCAAGTTTTTCGGGAGGGCAGAAACAGCGTTTGTGCATTGCGAGAGCGTTACTCCGGAACCCGCAGTTATTGCTGCTAGACGAGGCAACAAATAGCCTAGACAGCATCAGCGAAGGCTTAGTACAGAAGGCTATCGAACAGTTGGGCGGCAGCAGATCGCTGACGATTATTGCGGTTGCGCATCGACTAGCGACGGTGAAGCGGGCTGATCGGATATATGTCATGGGCGAGGGAGGTGTGATTTTAGAATACGGGACTCATGGGGATTTAATAGGGAAGAGGGGCGTGTATTGGGATATGTGCAAAGCGCAAGCATTGGACTCTTGATATCAGCAGTTAATGCCAAGATACATCAAATTACTATCAAGGTATGCCCATTCTCGTATCAGCGTGATTTAGAGCAACCTTTTAGCAATAATCAAACAGCTGTCATCTCCGGGAAACGTGACCGATGTTCTTACACCTTCCGCACTTAACCAATCGCTCATTGTGAGGGTATGCACCCTGAGGGGAGGAAGGCGCGGACGAGCCGGACATCCATAGATATAGGCACATAGCTAGCTAGCATACCCAATACACACATATACACATCCATCACCTTGTCACACTCATACTTTGCCAATTACGTCAGGTGGTTGGAGCGCATGCTCAGCAACATTGGGGGGCAATGGTAGGTAGGTTCAGATATGTTTTAATAAACGATAAATTCAGTTCTCACAACTTTATCGATTCCTCCAAAGCTTTAGACGATTATAAATAAAGGATGTTTGCTTCGGTCTTATCTGCAAATAAAAAATGTTTACACTGTCGAAGAAGCAGGCTTCATGCTTCTGTCTCTGCACTTCTCAAGAAATAGAAACATACAATAGTGTGCTTAAAACGTAGGGCTACAGAAGTTTCCGACAAACCCAAAGAGCTAAGCCATGTATATTGAGGGGGGAGATCTGCACTTTCAGTACTCCTGGCTCTGCTTGGGCTCAGCATGACGCGTGTCCCGGCAGTTTTTATAATAGATTGGTTACACCAATCAATTGCGACGAGGAAAACACTTTCGATAATAGTTTGGACGGGGTGGGGGATGTTCCAAGATTGTTTTCTTCCTTTTGTGGAATCATTTAGTACAGGAGATTATGAGAAAGGATGTACCTGGAATTAGCCCTTGTTTATGTACTTCTGGAACATACCTATCACAAAATGAGGCTTTTTTTAAGGTGGTCCGCCTTTGTTGGTTTTTGCTTTTGGATTTTGCTTTTGTCGAGGTAGAACCCCTCCTAATAATTTACACACAAACCTATCATAAAATAAGCAACTGCGGCTCACACCTGGCTTTTTGAACAAATTATATAGAAGAGTTTATTAGTCATGCGAAATGGTGCCACAGGTATGCCTTCTGGCAATTTTGCGCCTTTCTTAAACGAAGTTCATTCAACATTAATATAAAGAATATACTGCTTGATATCAGGAAGGCTTCTAAAAGGAATATGTGTAGATTATCTCTTCGGGATTATCATTTTCATCAACGCGATTCGTGTCCTTTCCCTGAGGATTACAGAAGGTTTTGCTTAAGCTGTCTTCATGACAGGCTTATGAATAATGAAGGGATTGCTTATGGGTCTTGAAATAAGCATATTTTGTCTCCATATAGAATGGATTACTCATTTAAGGGGGTACCATCTACGAAGTCGTTTCTGGACACTAAGAAAATGGTGTCTCTTGAAGGATTCGTCATGCTTTCTCATCACTGGCCAATCGAAAAACACTTTAAACAAACCAAACTGCAGATGTACCAAGATCGCCGCGCGACAAACCTGGTACTTCCAAGCACTGCAACAGTAGCTCAGCAATGTCGATCAACAAGGTAAATTTGACACTGTATTTTATATGACACTGCTCAAGACGTTGCCGTTTTCCGATGCTGCCCAAGGTTTGCTCGAAAATAGATTTACATACCGCCATCTTCGCAAACACAAATCATCACCACAGTCAAATAGACGGGTCCACTTTTCCAACAACACTCACGGTGCACTTTCATTAGATAGTTGCTTATCTGTTTTCATATACTCGTCGACCAACACCACAGCGTTGTTTATCACATGTTTTGATTCTTAATGTTCTGCTCGCATAGGCAAACTCTGAAGATCCAATGTGCTGGTGGTGCGACTTGATCCTATAACGCCCGCTCGAAAATTAAAAGGGTTCCGCTTACGGATTTGATCGACATAACTCACTCACCCACCACACCAACTTATCTTGGCCACGTTCGACTCATATGACGCTTTTCGCTGTCTGTTGTTTATTTCACGCGTGCCCCAGATATTAGAGATCGATCCGATCTTGGCTGCTTTGTTGGCATTGGCTACTGGGCATTTATCCGCGAAGCCAAAGCCGGGTCGACATGCGGCAAAAAGGGCTTCCTGCCCAGCCATTCCCCAATGCTGAGACAACAAGCCCGGTTTTCAGCATCCCAAGGAGTTAAAGATCTGCAAAATATGTATGAGACAAGCCCCCGAGTTCAGTGAGCCGGGAATTTGTGATTATACGTTTATGAAATACCATATCAGTGGGCATCTTACCACATTTCATCCTGGTTTATTACCGGCCCTTGGCTCCGGTACGAGGCAACCCTGGAACTTCCGAGATAATACACTGCATTCAAACATGTTTGCTTTTTGATGTTGAATGCCTCTGTACAGTTGAGCAAACACTTTATGCTTTGAGGTTGCGATCTACAACACCTTTGGGACGGGAGATATATTACTAGGCCTAGAAAGGAAAGAATTTAATAACAAGCACTTTCGCGAAAGCAACCCCGCAATGCTTGAACAGTAGTTACATCAAGCCATCGAAATTCACCGATGCAGGTAAGTACCCGACTCCAACACGGCCCGCTAGCCGTGACGTAGGAACATCCAAGACGTCGCAATCTCAATCACTCTCCACTGACGATCGTCAGCTTGGTAATGTACTTTCCCATATTCCAGAAAGATTCTAAGCCAACATCAAGCCGCGTGAGCGAATGAGCTTGTTGAAACCCGTCATGGCAATCTGGAAGCCCGCAGCGAGATAATAAAGACCCACGCGTTGCGATATATCACTATGTGTAGAGGCTGAATCTTCCCCTCTTGGCTCAAGTATATAAGACCATGATGTATCTCGACAACATCTCATCCAGTCAATTTGTAGTACTTACTACCTACCTCTTCCTCGAGACACTCACCCTCTTTTCAAGATGAGAACTTCCACAGCTTCCCTTTTGGCTCTTGCCACCGCTGCTTCGGCTCTGCCTGCCCCCGCGCAAAAACGTGCTTGTGACGCTCCAGTCAAGTTGAGCGGAAGCGAGAATCCCTTCAAAACATACACTCTCCACCCCAACTCATTCTACCGCGCCGAAGTTGAGGCTGCTGTCGAGGCCATAAGCGATGCCAGCTTGAAGACGGCTGCTGCCAAGGTTGCAGACGTGGGAACTTTCCTTTGGCTGTACGTTCACGCCCGCCGGAATCCTATTGGCAAAAAATGACATACTGACTGCCTTTATAGCGACACCATTGCGAACATTCAGAAGCTTACCACTGAGATTGCTACAAATATCCCTTGCGAAAACATCTTGGGTCTTGTCATTTACGATCTTCCCGGCCGTGATTGCGCCGCCAAAGCCTCCAACGGAGAACTCGCAGTGGGTGAGGTTGACAAGTACAAAACTGAGTATATTGATGGTAAAACTGCCCGAGTTCCAATCAATAACAGAAGCTGACAATATAAAGTGGTTGCCGGAATCATCAAGGAGAACCCCAATCAGGCTTTCGCGTTGATCATTGAGCCTGATTCGCTTCCCAACCTTGTCACCAACATTGACGAGCAAGCATGCAAGGACTCTGCTGCAGGCTACCGCGAGGGTGTTGAATACGCCTTGACTAAACTCAATCTCGACAACGTGATTATGTATATGGACGCTGGACATGGTGGCTGGCTAGGCTGGAACGACAACCTCACCCCCGGTGCCCAAGAACTTGCTAGTGTGTACAAGAGTGCTGGATCTCCCAGCCAACTCCGTGGTATCTCCACCAACATTGCCGGCTGGAACGCTTTGTAAGTTTGCATCTGAACGTTACTCCTAGATAAATATCTGACCTCAATACAGCGATCTCACCCCCGGAGAGTTCTCCACTGCACCAGATGCCCCTTACAACAAGGCCCAGAACGAGAAAACATACGTATCTCTTATTGGTGCTGCCCTTCAAACCGCTGGCATGCCCAACCACGCTATCGTCGATACCGGCCGGTAAGTTTTCAATTTTCACCGGACTAGCAGCTGTAAAGCTAACAAAATCCTAGTAACGGTGTGACTGGACTTCGTGCGGCGTGGGGTGACTGGTGCAACGTCAACGGTGCTGGTTTTGGTGTCCGCCCCACCGCTGATACTGGTTCTGATCTTGTTGATGCTTTTGTCTGGGGTAAGCCAGGTGGTGAATCGGACGGAACTAGCGACCAGTCTGCTACCCGCTACGACTCATTCTGCGGTTTGTCCGATGCTTACAAGCCTTCTCCGGAAGCTGGTCAGTGGAACCAGGCTTATTTCGAGATGCTGCTCAAGAACGCCAAACCCGCATTCTAGAGCAATTTCGCCTTCGTGAGACGCGGCCATTTCTAGATTTATAACCATTGGGGATGAAATAGAGCGTATCAGTAGATAGAGTCGGCTTGTATGCCAACAAGCAGGAAGTGCTAAATGACTTGTATATATCTTGGCAGTTTTTCGGAATAGAACATCAATTATTCCGTTGTACTTTCGCCCTACCTGTATCTCCATCATTGGCGCGCTCTTCGCGGTAGTTAACT
The DNA here is from genome assembly GCA_023627715.1 of Periconia sp. R9002. Lineage (NCBI taxonomy): Eukaryota > Fungi > Ascomycota > Dothideomycetes > Pleosporales > Periconiaceae > Periconia > Periconia sp. R9002. The sequence continues at coordinate 233,188 of JAMAHW010000049.1, read as the reverse complement.
AAGCATTCTCGAATATTTTTCTACATGTCATTATCTGGGAGATCTGTTGCGTACAAACCAAGATCAATTGATGCATCAGTCACAAATAAAAGACGTTTAGATGCTGGTCCAATACTGCAACATGGTTATCAATACTTATTTGAACATGGATCTTACGAGAGTTAAGATGTGATTGCGGATACGGACATGGGAATATAGCGCATTGCACAAATGGGTAGGGCCTTATTCCAGCGATCGGCCTATTCTTCGTTGGCCTTAACATTGAAGAATTTTTCGACGGGTACATCAATAGTACGAACAAGCATCAAGCAGTGTTTTTTGTATGTTGAACTCCAGGTATAGAGTTGTTTGTTATCGAGACACCACGTAGCGGGGCGTATTAAGACACTAATCATGTACTGTAGCCACCCTAGTTACATTTAACTAACTTCGTACCCGCAATAAGTATCCTGCTTGTTTGATGAAGCTCGTTTCTAGCGATAGTCTACATGAAGTGCACTACGTTAAGGCAAGAGTAGCTAGTCTAGACTACCTACCCCACTTTTGACCACCATTCTTGTAGACCACAAACTTTCTTATAAAAGCTCACACATCATACCTGTCAATTTATGGACTCAGAATTGGCGAATACAATGTCATTTCAATTCAAGCTAAGATGATACAGTGGATGTTCGCGCTCTCAAATCGCCAGGCCACGTGGTATCTCGATACTACTTCCTACCAGATAAAAAAAGACTACGAAACTAGCGTAGCAATGCTTGATCATAACTATGAAATACTCGCAGAGTTCTAAGATTCCGGGCGCTTAGGCAGAACAATCTCCTCAGGTAAAACACTTCTCCTCCTGCCGCCTAATATGCCTGGTCTTGAATCACTACCATCGCTCCCCATCCTTCTTCCTGCTATACTGCTTCCCCCTCCCATTACGCTGCCGCTCAAGGACCAACCGCCTGCGCCAGGGCTTGCACCTTGGATGTTGATGGCCGGAGGCAAGCCCAATGCTGGAATATTATTGTCCAGTACGGGTTGGATACGCGGGGAAGGTGAAGGCATGATGGTTGGTTTCAGAGCTTCTTTGTAGAAGGCCTGGAGCTGAGCGGCGTCGAAGCAAAAGGCCTCCATTTCATCTTTGATCTGCTCGGGTGTCTGCGCTGACGAGTGCTGATTTTGGTTCTGTGACATTACTGATCTGTCGAGGGCCGAGTGCAATAAATTGGAATCTTGCACAGGTCTAGCTAAAGGACTTGAAAATGGCGAACGATGAGGATTTGAGCGCTCGCCCGGCGTCACTGGCGTTCGATCGGTATCGGTCGTGACACGCTTGTGGTCATATGGGTCTGTTGGTCTGAGGCGGCTCGTATCCTTTGCCCGGTTGTGGGCTAATCGATTTGCCCCGAGCAGAAAGTTTCCATCAGATGTGATCTGCACCAGCAAAACACCGCTGCGGTGAATGAATTGCGTGTACTTATAGTCGGGACTACCCCACGAGTAGTTAACTTCGACATCAGGGGGAAAGGAGTCTTTCGCTTCTATGTCCAGAACGAAATTGAGCTTCCTCAATAACGCCTTTTGATATGGAAATTTATCCGTCCTAGTATGACTCGCTGCAAAGCTTGTAGTATCGTAAGGTGTTTCAGGTTGAGGCTCGTCCTGTGGGGGCTGTAGGGCAAGTTTGATGATATAAGGCGAGCGAAAAGGATGGTTTTCCTTGATGTTGGAAGCTTCGGCAATTGGAACCTCGATAAGTTTCAGTCCATACTTCTCGACACTAGTAGCCCAAGATACAATGGCATCTTCGATCAGTTTAGCAGTAACATTCATCCAGTCGATTCGGATGTGGTAACAGTTATCCGGATTGTGAAGGCGATCATAATGCAACGAAATGATTTCGGGGCGATATGAGCGTTTACGTGGATCGACGTCATAACGCATAGCGTTCGACAAAAGCACTTTTCGTTTCGGAGAAGCTTGGCGAGTAGGTGTCTTTTCTCCATCTTTTTCGGAGCTTGGACTAGACGAGTCACTTGTACTGGGGCGGGATTTGGCACTCCGCGACGCAAGTGGCGAAGTTCGAGGGCCTTCAGAGGAAGGCGTTGAGGGGACAGAGCGATCCGTTCTCCGCATGCCAAACCACCCAGGTCGAGATTCGGGACGAGGAGCTCTGTATTCGGGTGCCATCTTATAGAAGAAATTGCCATCCCGGAATTGATGGCGTCCATGGACGTGTACAAAGAGACCTTGGGACATGAGCTGTTTCCCAAGATTTACCGCCTCATCACGCGTGGTAATGTCTTTGAAATTGGACAAAAGCCAGCTAGTAAGATCAAAACCGAGAAAACAGCTGGGATGCAATTTCCAATGCCAACGTCGATCAAGCATAGGCACTCCTTTCTCGCTCTGCATGTCCTCCGCCAACTTCTCGATATCGATATTCGAGGTATGATACTGCTCGCTTTCGGAGAAGATTGAAGTTTGGAACTCGCTAGCGCTATCACTGAGCAGAGAGCTATCATTACCTGCCGCGACAATAGCGGAAGGGTCCCGCGTATGATATTCAATAGCAAGGGGATTGGGATCTTTTTGCTTTTTGCTTGTGGTAGCCTGAAAATGACGCTCTTCAGGTGGGATGTAGCGATACTTTTGCCACACCTGCGTCAGTTTACGAATACCTTCTAGGCGAATTTCTTCTTCGGAATCTTCGGTGAGCATAGGCATCGGCCGACGACTAATGGTTGGGATTTCAACTGGTATCAGCACAAACCGCGCTCTCCAGAATCGGAGAATATCCGAAAATTCATCCTGGTAGCCAGCCAAGAATGTGTCGATAAAATTCCAATTGTACTCTCTTCGGGGTGGTCGCAAAATGATGTCACGTGCAAGGTACTTCTCTTCCAAAGCAGTGCGTATGTATGGCCTGTAAGGGAAGGGCGTATCAATTCCGGCAGATGATTCCAAAGCCGTAGTAGGTTTCCGGCTGTACCGTTTTACCTCAACCTCTCCTCCTGCAACACAGACGAGCTGGTGGATGGTATTACCCACGTTCATAAAGACCGTGTCCCCGTCACGAGTCATGTAGTCGGAATGGAATATGCTTGATATGTCCTGTTCCTTGCTGCCCGAGTATTCTGCCACGGCAGGGCCGACAAGTATCTGGAACCCATGTGACAGTCGAAACGCGATAAGCTCACGTACAAGAGACTCTCGAGATTTTGGGGCTTCCAGTACATCTTCGTCGTCATTCTGAACAATCTTGTAAGGACTCTCATTGTATTCTGTCGCGAGCTGTTCTGGAGATGGAAAATATTCATGCGTCAGAGGAACTGCTGCCGGTGAACAAAGTGATTTCCACTTGACAGACGCGGTTTTGAGCCTTTTAGGAAACACGTGTTGCCACCGGCGGAACTGGTTCGCGACATGGATCGTGTTTTTGGTGGGATTGCAAGGGTTAACTAGAACAGCCCATGGTGCTATTGCGCTCGTAGGTGACAAGGTCCGAGGAATAGTTTTTGCACCACCACTCGAAGAAAGCAGTTCAATTTTCGGGTTGATAGATTCACCCGTGGCCCTCGACCCTGCTATCAGAAAAGTGGAACCTGGATCTTTAGCCACAGAGTTAGGAAACGATGGCAAAGACGCTTTCACCGAGCGCAAGCCTTTTACTGTCTCGACTGATCGGCCGGCGCGGTCTGATGAAGGAGATCCATCAGAAGAGGCGTCCACTCGAGAGGCATTCCTAATGTTGATGGGTTTCGATGGTTTCTCCGTAGCTATGGATCTGGTACTTGCCAATTTCTCTGCAATCAATCCTTTCTGATTGTTTTCTATAGTTAGCCTCGCTGGTTTCACTCTACCTGGAGTGACGTCGGTAGTGGGTATTCCAGTCGTAGCCTCGGCTGTGGTTTTTGCCCTTCCACCGAAACTAATTTGCCTGAGAAACCAGGGCGCTGCTCGACCCTTTTTGTCTGTATCCGGTGTGGGTGTTGGTTTTGTTGTTGCCAAGGGAGAAGGACCGATATCTCGAGGTGGTGAGTTCGCTCGGCTCGCAACTGGCGAATCTCGTGGAGTTGTTTGTAAAGAACCTCGCGGGTCATTTGAATCGCCAGACCCTCCTCTTCTGTGCATGTTGGGGCGATTGAGACTGTTCAGCTTATTCATATTTATCTTACGAGCCAGTACGTCTGCTCGGGGTATACCAGAAGCTTGCGTCGGTGTTGCATTTTCTCGAGGTGATTTCGGTTCTGATCCTCTTGATCGTTCCTGGATCAGTTGGTGAAAGTCCGGTTCAGAAGGTCTAGGGGTCTTTCCAAGAGATGATTCCATGCTTTGATATGAAGAGGACAAGAAAGGGTCCCGGACTGCTTGTTTAGGGGAAACGTTTCGCTCGTTTGTCTCGCCTTGCTGATTTGCCAGACTCTGCTCATGGTGAAATTTTCGGTCAGCTACTGGTTTGAAAACCATCTCGTCGTAAGTGTCCATCCATTGCTTGTACGCTGTTCTGAGTTCATCATCCGGTTCCTCTGTGCTTTCCTTCCCATCTTTAGAGGGAACCGAGCCGTTAGCTGTCATGACCACGCTCATTGTCCTCGCCTTCTGAGCGGATACGGGATCGGTTTCAGTCAACTGGTCCCGGAGCTTGTGTGGATAAATGGAATCTTCCTCGAGGTACGGAATAGAAATGTCACCCAGCTCATTCTCCATGACGCCCATCATCTGCAATTCATACATACGGCATCGGAGTGCAAAGGTCCCTCCTTTTTTCGATACCTTCTTGACCACTCTGTTTGGTTTTCTCAGCTTAGAAAGCTCGATAATCTCTTCACTTGTTCCCGACCAAAATGAAATGTCAACCCAGTGCGGCATAGCATACCTCCACTCGTCAGCATTATTTTCCGTCATACTAGACGGATCATTTGGAAAAATGGGAGGTGGAGGCATTGGAGACTCTCGTGATGTCGAGCCGAAATTTGCTTGATGTTGTCGGGGTGTTTTATCGTCATGTTCGCCGAACGCCGCTGCACCAGTGTTCTGTTGATGGTCGGGTTTTGTCTCTTTATTTGCTAGTGAACGAGGGTTGCGATATTTGAAAAGAGGCACAGAATGGAGTGGCATCGGAGATAAGCAAACAAGGTCGATCCCTATGCCAGACCCGACCAATGTATCAGTAGTCAATTTGAGCATATTGAAGTCCACCTCAAAGACGCCGGTGCCCGCAGTAACGACTATTACTGATATTCCAGTCCTAACCAAATCACGGTCGATGTAATCTTTCGCAAACTGCGCGCCAGCCAGGTTAATGGCTTCCAGGATATTTCCCTGTGCTGCAGTCGATGGTTTTCCGGCAATGATGAGGCTAGAATCGGGCTTTTCTGGGTTGCTTCCTTCCGCGCCAGAGGAACCATGGTCTGTTTTCGGTACTAATGATACATCCCGGAGGAAAGCTCTGAATTCCTTCTTCAACTGGTAGAGAATGTGAATCCAATCACCACTGGCCATATCACTGACGACAACGCGATAGTAATCTCGAAATCTGCCGGAGCGACTTTCAAAATCATCTGTGTTGGTGGTGCCATAAGGATAGTTCGAGACTGCTCCGTCAGTGTATTGCATTCTCGTGAACAAAATGATAGTAACCACATGTTTTGCGCCAATCTTCATCCAACGTTTGAAGAGATCAGGAAGAAATCCATTGACGACTTTGTTAAACATAATCTCGCCTGCACCCTCAGCATCGAAATCCCACATCTCCCGGGACATTTGGATGAAGAGCACGTATCGTGCAGATTCGCTGCGAAACACGGGCTTTGTCATGGGAGAGAAATATCCAGAGTGTGTAGATTGGCCATTGATATAGACGTTTTTGATTGCAGCTTTGATGGTTCCCATGAAGAGTAGCTTCTGGCCGCGATACACGGTGCGATTGCTGAGCTCTGCTATAGACATGCGCCACATATCAGCTCTTGCAAGATATTCATCACGAAAGGTGATCTCGACATGAGAAGCCGAGTGTTTCTCTTCGTCAGCCTGGAATCGTCAACACCCGTGCAGAAGTTGCTGCGCGATGTACATACCAGAGTCACCATAACTTGCATTCTATTGCGAAGTCCAAACACTTTTGCGATCCTCTCAGCAATCGAAAGCTGGAGGTTAGACTGTTTTGACTTCAAGTCTACTGGAAATGGCTTGGCAACGAAAGTATACGACTTTTCCAAATCAACCTCACGACCGTCCTGCAACACGAGTCCATTCTCATCGAGCGTGGTTCTGAGCGAGCCCCTGCGACTGCGCCTCGTGTGAGGGCTCCTGACTGTATGCTGCGAGGAGTCATCGGGCTTTGACTGGCCGGCATCTTTTGTAGGCGCCTTTGATGATGACTGGAAGTCACGAACAGCTGTTCCGTACTTCAGTGCAATTACTTGTATCAAACATCCTGGAGTCGCAGGGAGCTCGGGAAACTTGTCGCTGTTGAAGACTACATCCTCTTTGGAGAAATTATCGTCGTGAGTCCACAGAGTGCACACCTTTTGCACCCGAGTGCGCTTCGCGCTCACCACAGTGTTTGACATATCAGTGCGTAGTCGCGTACAGTCATCTCGGACAGTCCATGAATATCCCCCCAATCGGGAATGGTCGCAGGGTTTCGCAAAACGTTTAGTTTCAATTCAAATATAATGTTCCTCTATATTGGCATTGATAGCGATGATGACCAAGGTTTGTTTGATGGAGAAGTTGTATTTAAGATGATCAATAATTGATAAACTCCGGCGGCAAGGTGTCACGTCGCCAAGAATTTGAGGTTACTAGCCACAGTGGCTGAACCAATCAGAACTCAGCTTCAGTCTCGTACATCAGTACACTCACGTACCTACCACCACGTCCAACTGTCGTTTTTGTAAGAGGTGAAGCTGAGGGCTTATCATAAATGCACACGTATGGGAGTGAGTGACAACGGTTGCAGATTATTTGTTGTGACAAAGTCATTTTCCCACGATCAACATTTTCCGAACACAAATCTTGAACAGCACATCAAACTAGAAGTAATCTTGTTCTTGAAGCCTTCGTAACAATAGCACCTTCAGGTGATACAAGTATTTTGTCTGAGTCTTACAGCTGTCCTTTAGCTATAAATCATCGACATTCCCTGCACGTTGATCAAAGATAGGTAGTTCTATTCATTATCTCACCCCAATTTAACAACTGCATCTACATCTATCAAAACTTCATTATTAAAACTTCACCCAGAAACTTCATCCAAAAAACAAACCCCCAACCCCCATGATGGCCGACCACAACCCACCCATCACCTATTCACAAGGACACCACCCAAACAACCCAACACCCCCCACACAACCCTCAACCACACCCCCAAACCAACCACCCCAACACCACCCACCCCCACCCTCAAAACCCAGCACCTCCTTTGAAATGGGCGTATGGGGCACAGGCCCAACAAGCTGGGGAGGCACCTACGCAGCCGTCCCACCCCCAAAACCACCACCATCGCCCACCGCAAACTGGACATCCGACTATCCGCCAGGACTATACAGTCCATCGTACCACTCTCCCGAACGGAACAATGGGAACCCGCAGTATTGGTTCCCCAGCAAGCAGTATGCGGGGTATTTGCAGTCGAGGAGTTCATATGGGGATGGGGAGGGTCAGGGACGGGATGGACGGGATGTGAATCAGGGTGCTTCGAGCACGGCGCCAGCACCGATCGTGAGGGGGGAGGAGGAGGAGACGCCGAGGCCAAGGAAGAAGGTTCGGTTTGTGGAAAATGGGGGGGAGGAAGGGTTTAGGAAATGATGGGGTTTGATTTTGTTTTATTGGTGCCAGGGTGTAGGATAGTCAGGTCGATTACCTTTCTTTTTTGCCAGTGAGGCGTTCAGTGGGACTTGTACTTGCTCATCCTTCAATCTTTATTTATCTTATTATCCCGTATTAGTATCTTTTACGCCGTACTATGGGCTCCCAAGTTGTTTGATTCCATAATGTTTTCATTTCTTTATTGGTCATTGAGACATGCATTAGTCTATTCCATCTTTGTTGTCGTATCTATGAACATTAGAGTCGTATTTTGCGACTCCTTCGAGCTCCTGCCTTACGTGACGAAAGAAACAACAAACACACCTTGAAAAATCTCCATCAAAATGAAGAAACATTTATTCATACATACCTACCTACCTTCGTCTATCTGAAGTACACATTCGTAGATACACGGACGCAGCAATATACCGTAAGAGTGCAACCGTTATTCAAACTCCTCACGAGTAGACTTGTCAACACGTCACTTGTACTTAGTATGACTGTCGTGTTGTGTGTGTGTTCTTTTGCTATGCTTTGGTCATGGCTTTTCTGTTCGTTTGTTTTTTGAGTGAGATTTCTACCTCTTTTCCGAGGTTGTTGAAGCAATTATAGTTAAGTGTTAACGAAAGGACCCGCGCTACATACATGTGCAGCCCAGAAAAATTCGGCCGGGGGAGCGGTTCTTTCTGTAGCCATATCATTCTTCTTGTAGTTCGGGTCATGCACTCATAAAATAGTGTTCCCCAACAAATCACAACTTTGGACCAAAAAGAAATCACTCCACTCATCATAAATTCGTACATGGAAGACTAACCAACAGCGAATCCCCATCTCAGTAGCGCAAAAAACAATCAAAGCTTCGCAACCCTAGCCTTCATATCCTCCAAATCCTCTCCCTCAACACTATCCACACCATCCCTCACAATTCTCTCCACAGCCGCCTCCACCTCATCCTCCCCATCCAACATATCAATATACCCCTTCGCGCCCTCTCTCGCCAGCACAGCCGCAACCGTCAGCGCAACCGCCTCGCGGCTCGACGTCCCACGACTAGGCGTGTGCCCCAACCGCACACCACGCGCCTTCTCCGCAGTCAACGAGCCCGGCCTCAAACTAATCCCATGGAAGCGCTCATTCTCAGGTACGCCTTTGCTAGCTTCGTCATCAACGCGCTGTTTCGCGAGCACGGTGAGGACCTCGTCGGCGGCGACTTTGGCGACGTAGTACGTGGGGAGGATCTCGGTGTTTACTTTTTGCGCGGCGGCCCAGTCTTCGTCGGTCCACCAGGAGGGACGGTTCCGCCGCGAGGCGATGTACGAGACGGTGAGGAACTTTTTGATGCTGGGCGTGTGGATGCTGGCTTTTGTGAAGGCGATGGCCGCGTCGTGGTCGACGGCCATGGTTCGCGAGGCGCCGCCTCTGCCGCCGGCTCCTGTAGGCGTGGTCAGGTCATGATGTATTATCCTCATGAAACGAGATTCTTCTTGGGATTCTGCGTGTAGGAAGAGATCGTATGTATAATGTCACGTGTCCTTGCGTGATCGACCACTCGTTCACTCCAGGGCTACCCAGGTACATATGTACTCAAGTACTCCAGATTTACACGGACGACAACAACCCCATAATGAAGCCAAAAAAAAACACACACACAAATCACTTACCCGCACTCCAAACCACCCAATCCGGCTTGATCTGATCCAAAATCTTCTTCGCATCGCCCTCGCTCTTCACATCTTCGACGCTGCTAACGAGCACGCTCAGCTTGCCCGGCTGGCCCTGGCCCAGCTTCTCAATCGTAGGTTTCTGCTCCGCAGCTCGGATCATGCTCGTAACGTTCCATGATCGCGCGAGGAGGAGGGGCGTGAGGAGCTGGGAGACTTTTCCGTGGCCGCCGATGAGGAGGATGTTGGGGGTCGTCATGGTTGACTAGCGGGTGACGAACGACGACTAGGTAGGTAGGTACGGATTCAAGGTGATGGAGGTTTGGTAGTTAAGAGGTAGTGGGGAAGATGTGTATGTATGTATTGTATGTATGGAGGCAGAATGGCAGAGACGGCTTTAAATTGTAGATGGGTGGGAAAATCCTAATTCAAGCAGATGTCTTGACTATTTAACGATTTCTTACTCAGGTGTTCCGACTCGATCAGACAGACAATGATGACCGTTCGAAGCATGACGAAGCTTCGCCATGGATGTGTAAGTGCATACATACATCGAGACAGACATCGGTAGAGCGGGGCCATTGACGTAGTGCTACCCCGAATCGATTACATACACTCTAATTGTACGTCCGAGAAAAGCCCGGTATGCAGCATTGCGTGCTGCGATTGATGACAAAAGCCGAAGAGGTGAATCAAATAAAAGATAGACGTATGTAAATAGAGCAGCGAATTACAAAGTAGTCAGTTGATTCTCGGTCTTGATATGAATACTCGGCGTGTACGAGGACGGGCTTCAAAAGGCATAGAAGACTAGCTGGGTGAGACATACAGCAGTGTCATCAACGCACCGAGTCAATGATTCGGCCTAGCCAAGATACGCAACAGGCGCAGTTGAATAGGTACTCAAACTTTACCTCGCTGTTCCATCACCGGATATCCGTACAGAAAAGACCCACGCGTTTTGCAATGTGTCTCTGAACTGCTTCGCTTCCCCAAAACAGCAGACATATATATTGAACAAATCAACTCCCCCGTCGGAGATTGTTCCCAAATCGAATACATTTTCTAAGAGGCTCTAAACCTGGATGATACACCGGGAGAAAAACAGCCAACGCCCCTCGAATGCCAGTATACATGACTAAAAGTACACGTGTGTAATAATACTCTACACCGCTTCGCTCACTCCCTTGGCAAAAGCTCATAGGAAATGCGAAGAAGATTCCATGGAGGTGATGGTTGTCTATGTGGTGGTCTTTGGTTTCTTGGTCCCGTACTTTGATCTCGACGTGATTCTGTTACCGACACCTCCCTGGAAGAACGAACTCGCAATTAGCCGCGATTCCGTGTGTGCAAAGGGGGAAAATAAGAGAAAGCGAGTCTTCCTTACCAAATCCAAAGCCCCTCTAACCAAATGATATTTCACACCGGGACAATCCTGGGCGCGACCACCTCGTACCATGACGACGGAATGCTGTTGGACGTTATGACCTGAATGTTTCCCATCCATTCGTTAGCAACTATTTTCTCCAAATGTGTCTACTCCAACTCTCTCCCCCCGACTGAACCCCAAACCAAACATCAGAAAAAAACGAACCTTCACCCGGAATATACGCCGTAACCACCTTCCCCGTGCTCAACCTAACCCTCGCAATCTTCCTCTCGCCCGAATTCGGTTTCTTGGGCTTCGTCGTGCCGACCTTCAAGCACACACCCTTCATCTCAGGACGGTTGACGAGGGCCGGGGAGCGCAACTTGCGGGCGCTCTGCGCAGTGCGGCCGTTGCGGAGGACTTGGATGAGGGTGCATTTGTGCGCCCTTGATGAGGGGAGGGGCGACGGTTGAGGGAAGCGGAGCAGTGTGAGGGCGGTGGAGGGGGATGTTCGTGTCGCGACGGTCGCGGAGAGGCGCGTTGTTGAGGGTGCGAGGAGGGACGGGCGGAGGAGCCGGGTTAGGAGGTGGGCGGCCATTGGTGGTATGAGGTGGTGGTCGGTTCTTCAATCGCCGTTTGGTTCCGTCGCGGGAGAGAGATGGTGGTTGTTGGGTTTGGGGAAATTGTGAGAGGTTTGGCTTGGCGAAAGTTTTGGGTCTGTGCATGGATTACCGACGCCATGCAGGCAAGGACAGGCATCAGACGTCGAGTTTCGAGACATTTGCAGATAACCATTCCGACTTTGCGGTTCTTGTTTCATTCTTGTGGTTTGTTTAACGGGCTTTACGACTTGTAGATCTAGGTGTCGATTGTGTTATTGGATAATTTAGCTTTTAATCGTCTACAGCATCAATCCATCCGCTCAGTCCATCATCAGGCACGCCGCGACGGGGCGCATTCAACTATTTACGATCAGGTACCTGCTTTGCACAAATCCGTACATATAAACATACGTACGCACCTCCACTCCAAGGCAACAACATTTTCTTCTTCTCGATCCGGGCAAGATATAAACACAGTCGGACTTCCTCTCGTTCTCCTTCTCACTCCTCCCGCTCTCTATAACCCTCGCTCTCTTCCCTTCCACACCCATCCAACCCTCAATCCTCTCCAACCTACAGTTCCCAAACCCACCATCGACACCTCTCTCCCTCCGCAAACAACCAAAAAAAAAATGGCACCCCAAACCCCCCCAAACCCCACCGCGATCCTAACCCTTCCGCTCGAACTCCGCGACCAAATCTACGCCCACGCCGTGCGCCTCAACACTCCCATCCCGCTCTACGCCCACCACGCGAGCCACCTCCCACCCCTGCTAAGCACACACGCGCAACTCGAATCCGAAGCCCTGCGGGTCTACTACGCTGTGAACAGCTTCACGCTCTGTCTATCCTCAGCCGGGTCGTCCGCGGCGGTGCAGACGGACGAAAACGAGCCCGACTATGCCCACGACTGGACAACGGGTCGCCTCTCGCCATTGCGGCCGCACGTCACGACGCTCGTCGTGTCGGCCGACGAGTCGTTTTCGCCGCACGACGGGCCTTATAGTAGGACGTACGAGGACGTGGTGGTGGAGGGCGCGGTACCCGATCGCCGGCGGTGGTCGCAATTGCTGCTGCTGCCGCACCTGCAGAACTTGACCATCAAGCTGCAGAAGAAACACCAGACGACGCTGTTCATGCGCGACTTCGGCCCCGTGGTGTACCGGCTTCGCGAGCTGCAGCGCCGCCGGTTCGGCAGAGAGATGAGGGTAGAGTTGAAGATTTCCTTCGACGACATGTTGCGCGCGGCATTTGAGGATCCGGTCTGGACCATGCTTGGGGGGACGTCGATGGCAGAGTCGCCGGCGTACGTGGGGATGGGGTATGTGGACGCCAGCGAGTTGTTGGAGGAGGCGAGTGCGACGGATGAGCAGTATATGGAACGTTTTTTGGGGCGCGGCGAGGGGGTTAGAATGCCTCCACCTCCACCGCCGATACTGGGGTTGCTAAGTGAGAGTGTGGGGAATCGGCGCGTTTTGGCAGTGCATTATGCGGCGAGGGAGCCCGAAATTATGAGGGTGGTCATGGGATTGTGGTATAAGGTTTATCTGGAGGTGGAGAGGGAGAGGACGGGGGCGGATGAGTAGAAAGCTTCATGACAGAGGATGGGTAGTGTTGAAGAAGTTACAGAGTATTGGAAAATGTCGTCACATTAAACGCTCAGTTTGTTTCAGGTGGATCGATTCCCAATTGAGATGTATATGTATGTATGCCGCCGATTTAGCTGCATCCTCAACTCACTAGTTGTGCCATTCATTCCCATTCCTAGCATGAACCTATATCCGTATTCCGAATTCCCGGGAGCCTACTCCATATTTCGTGCCCCAACATGCTCATTTCCACATCCCACCGCTCAATTAGGAGCCTTTCTTTCCTATTCTCTCTGTCCGAAAGTTTACGCTTCGGCCTCTCCGATGTTGGCCTTGATAGCCGTCTCAAGGGCCTTGGGGTTCGCGCCGACGACCTCGCCAACTTTGTCGCCGTTCTTGAAAAGCATGAAGGTGGGCATGGCGCGGATACCGAGTTCCTGGGCGACGTCGGGGACCTCGTCGACGTCGATCTTGTAGAAGTTCGCGGAGGGGTAGGCCTTTGCGAATTTGACGACCTGGGGCGCGATGACCTTGCAGGGGCCGCACCAGGTGGCGAAACAGTCAAGGACAAGGAGGGTGTCTTTGGCCTCGAGGGCCTTGTCGAAGTCGGCCTTGCTGTTTGGAGAGGTTAGTTTTTGTTTTGCTATTGTCTTCACGAGCGGATGAAGGGAGAAATGAATTGCGGAAGTGGCAACGGCGTGTGTGAGACTTACGACTGGAGGTTGTGGACGCCTTCGTGGCTCATTGTGCGTGTGTTGGAGAAGAAGCGGAGGGTGGAAATGGGTCGGTAGAGAGGGGCGACGTTTGCGTGTCGTGCAAAGGTGGTAGTGGCAGTGGTAGCAGTTGTGTAACGGCGGGAAGCTGCGCGAGTCGAGGTAAGTAAAGTTCTTGTGAAGGCTGACGTCGATCTGGCAGCGGCGGGCATGGTATATATACGTAGATGCGTGTGTACGAGGAGGATATACAGGGAGAGACAAGAAGGGAAGGGGGCGCCAATGATGCAAGTAGTGCTAAGTAATGAGACAAAATGTGGCGCGTGTGCAGGGAAGACGGGAATCTTTGATTTCAAAGACAGGCGAGCCTAGTCTGACTGATGAATGGGTGATGGAGAAGGTTGTTTTTTTTTCTCTCTGTTTTGGAATCACTCCGTCGGCGGCCGCGATTACAATTCCATGACCAGGGACGGCAGGGAGATACTACGCTTATTTTTCGGCAAAGACGCGGCAGTAGTAGTGGCAGTGGTAGCAGTAGGGGTCGTGCGCGTGCGAAGGAGGGGCAGGCGGTCGAGGGAAAGAAAAATCGCAGTCCGGGAAAAAGAAGGGCCAGAGGAAAAGCGACGTACCTAGTTACTTTGAGGGTTATGTAGCGTGGTGGATGAGTTTGGGTGTGTGAAGGAGAAAGGGAAGAGAAAAGGGCAGCAGAAAGTTACCTAGGCTAAGGGAAGGGACGCGGCGGGTGGTGGATTGATGATAAATGATGAGGGCTAGGTACTGATTGCCGGCCGACTTTGTCTCTGATGACGTGCTTGCCCAAGGCCAGCCCAACGACCCCACCATCCGTATGTACCTCTATGTACTGTATTAATCATCACATTTGAACACAAGAGTGCCTGACCATGTATATACCAACCCAACAATTCAAACAATAAGCCCCCTTCTCCATTTCGTAGATTAGGAAAACCCAGGATATCGTAGCTTGAAGTCTACATAGACAAACGAGACAAGGCAAAAGACAGAGAGAATGAATATATTCCGCCCTCCCTGTCTCCTCCCTTCACATTCAATGTAAGGGAGATGCAACAACGCATAACAGCCCGGGGAAGGTCTAAAAGATTCTAATTCCAATGGAAAGAAAAAAAAAGCCCCATGTATGTCGGTAGTACACTATAGCACAAATCGAAAATCAAAAAATCAAAAAAACGCCTGTGCTCGCCTCATTCGTTCCATTCACTTTTGCTCTCGTGCTCGTGGTGAGCATCATCTCTATGTATTTTAAATAAAAAAAAGGGGGGTTGTAGTTGTAAAACATTAAACAGAAAAAAAAAGTGTAGTGGTAGAGAGGACGTAGCTAATTCGTGTGTCGAAAGGTTGTCATCCCAGATGGCAAAAACACACAAAATGAACTACTTTTCCCCAGGAGAAAACAAAAGATGGTATATATACAACTGTGGGCAAAACAAGAAGAAATCAGCTAGATTCATCGCTTCTTTCTCCCATTCCTCGTCTCACTTGCTTTGTTAAGTCTCCGTTACAGAGAGATGGAAGTAAAGTACTTCATACACACTCACAACCAAACACGCACGACACTTGCCATTCCCAGGGGAAAGCAAAAACTTTCAAGGGACAAAGGAAAAAGTGACAATGACATAGCAAGGAAATGGGTTGTCGACGGACAGACTAGGGTGAGTGGTAGGATGGTAAGGACTGAATGTACGACAAAGGAAAATTGCAAAAGGAATGGCGCGGTCCGGCAAAGTCGTGTGTGTGGTGTGCTTGGTGTGTTTTCAAGTCTCTCCTCCTGTTTCTGTTGAGAACAAAATGCTAGCAAATGAGAAAAAGAAATGGTCGATCGAAGCCGACTTATCATTGATCCTGCTGCGATCGGGTTTGCGACGATAAGCTCGAACGTTTAATGTCCAGAAGCCTAGCTGATCCGGCGCTGAGGTGTCGTACGTGGTGCTTGCCCAGATCGATGCTCTTGGCCCGTTGGACCGACATGGGCTCACCATCAGAGGTTGGCGAATCACCTTCGGCGACTTCAGCGGCGGAGGAAGAGGCGGGTAACTCTCCGGTATTGTCGTGCTGATAAAATGACAAGAGCCCCTCGGTGGACTTTACGCGTGCTTGTCGGTAGACGATGGTAGGCTGGCGGCCGACGCCACTTTTGACGTACTCCTCATCCTCGTCTTCTTCCTGGGACGGTCTATCGACTGCGGCGGCCTCTTCTTCATCATCCGATTCGACTAGATCCTCAACTTTGGTAGCAGTTTGTCCGTGGTCGCCGGTTCGTGATTGCTTGTTGACGTACTCGTCATCTGGAATAGCTAATTCTTCGTAGGAGGGATTGAAACCTTCCGTTCGTTTAAGAGCCGAAGCGGAACCGACGCTGGAGCGAAGGTATGATTTGTTTGATGCGCGCTTCATGGGCCTTCCAGATAACCATGAGCCTTCCGAGTCGACAGAAGCAAGCGATTGTGACATGAGACCGGCGTTCGGAACCCCCGGGCTAACCGGTGAGTCGGTTCTACCACCCGTGGTAGGGCTGCTGGATTCGACACTTATCTCAGCAGGGCGTCGACTTCTACGCCGACCGGCAATGCCACCTGTTACGACTTCGGGTGATTGTACCCGGGAATCCGGCGGTGACATTGGAAACTCTGGGAGATCTTCTCTGAATTTCGACATGGTTCGGCGTGGAACATTGGCCGGGCGCTTAATCTGTATGGGGGCAGTCGGGGCAGTAGCCACTAAATGTGCTGGTAGTGGTTGGCGGGACATGGATTCGCGGGACGTGTTGGAAAAAGAAGCCTCCGATGGTGTGGTGTGATTAGGATCTTGCGAGCGGCGACGTTTTCCCCATCTGAAAAACGATGTGAAATAGCTCGTTCGTCTGCTTTCAGAACTACGGCGGCTCTCAGCGCCTTTGGGTGTGGTTGCGGTATCAGCCGTTTCCACGGCATGCAAAGATCCACTGGCCACGGGATCGTAAGTCTGATCTACCGACGCAATGGGTGCGTTTTCGGCCTCTCTCTTGGATACCAGTTCCGGGAGATGTGAGACATTAGACGGCCCCCGAGCATGGCCAGGGCCGGAAACGCTGCCGCGGGAATAGCGAACGGCCTGCTGTGCACTTGATACGACAGGTTCTTCGGCAGGGCTGTCCAGGGGAGTGTACGTCTGATTTGTTCGTTCCGTCTTTGTGGGTGACTGTGCGGGTGTAGGCAATTGGGTGTTTTCGGATTCGGTGGTGGAAGTTTGGGTGGGTATTTGCGGTTGGGGCTGTTGGGGTTGTTGAGGGGTTGAAGGACGAACGTCTTCCATTGGCGCGGGTACAGTTTCGCTCTCAATACCAAGACCTGCCGCTCCACGCCCTTGTCTTCGCGGAGTGGAAAGACTGTCGCCGTCTCCCTCTGCGAGCCTTTGCTTCTCTGCTCGACGTTCCAACCTGCGGCGTAACCGCTCGTCCTCAGCCCTCCTCTTCTTGTCTCGGCGCCGCTTGTCCCGCTCCAAAATCTCTCTCAACGCTCCAGCATCCAGCGTATCTGCAAGATCGTCTATTCTACTGGTGCGCTTGTCGCCCACATCTTCCTTGAGAATGGATATTCCTCGTTTTCGCGGCGTGTTCTTGCTGCTCTTGTTGGATACGGGCGAAGTACCCAGGTTGTCGTAATAGTATTGTGATCCCACTGAACATCGAATGGTTGGGCGGGGAGAAAACATGTCGAGAGCGCTCACGCGATAGTTGTAAGAGTCGGAGTTTGAGGACATGGAAGAGTGTATCGAGTCTTCGGGTGGGAGAGAGACGTTGGAGACCGGGCGTTCGAAGCGGTGGTTGAGAGCCCCTTTGACCTTTTTGCTGTCTCGACGCAGCATGCTGGCCGAGTTGCCCGCCGGCCGCTTCTTCGGCATGGGGAGGCTCATGGCTCTGATTTCCTCCTCTCGGAGCTGTTCGTGTTCGCGCTTCTGCTTCTTGGTGGACTTGCGGCGTACTGGGTCGGCGTCGTTGGCGGGCTTGCGTGTCGATTGCGATCGTTGCAGGCGGGAAGAGCGTTGTTGGCTGTGGTGGTGGGGAGGGAGGCTCGAATGGGAATTTTGGTGAAAATTGTATGGGATACCGCTGTGCTGAGAAACGGACCTGAGATGGGGACTTTGGGCCAGCGGCCGTGAGTTGGGCAGAGCTGTAAGAGCTTCGGCTCTGTGTCGAGGGATGTCCTGGTTTTTGGGTGCTAGCGCAGGGTCCGCATCGTGGAGAGGGTGTGGTTTGGGCGAGTGGGTATTCGGGTCGCGCAGGGAAGTACTAGAGCGTGAACTGGTGCGCCTGCGGCGACTGCTACGTCGACTAGGTGGACTCCTCAAGACGTCGTTGTTGGCAAAGGCATGGACGCGGGCTGCGACAGGCCGTTCGGCAGGCTCTGCGACATCTTTGGGCGGCCGTTTGACTTTAGCGGCCTTGCGGCGGCCGAAGAGCCACATCAGGCTCGAGCGTTGGCGCGAAACAGCGGCGCCGTGATGAGAGGCGGAACCCGAGCGTCGGAGACAGGGGGGTAGGTGACGCTGCTGAGGCAGGGGGGAGCAGCGGTGGTTGTGGGAATGGTGCGATGATAATAACGGTAAGGCGTGGTGGTGTGGGCGATTTATTAATCAAAGAGGGCGTGGTGTCGTCGTGGATCGCGAAAGCAGGTGGGCCAAACGTGACTGCGCGAGCGTGCAGCGTGTTGTGGGTGTGAGGGTGTGTGCGCTGGCTGGAATGCGAGATGCGAGTGGCCACTTGTGGGAGGGGAGGGGGGTGGGTGGCGGGCTATCTTGTATCGCTGGAGCGGCGGGAGGGCATGGTGGGCGGATTCGGCAGCCTGCTGACGCAGGAGAGGAAGACGACGGTAAGGTTGACGACAACGAGCAAGGCGACGAAGGCGAAGGCAAAGGCAAAGGAGCAGTGTAGCGCAACGCAACGCAACGCAACGCGAGTCGTTAGAGCCGCAGCACTGGGGGTGGTGGTCCACTTGGTGATGGGGTTGGTGTTGATGGCGGCCCAGAACCAGAGCAGAACAGAAGGGTAGAGCAGGACAGTGGGTAGCTAAGGTGGATAACAGGCAGTTGTTAGTCCATGGACCGTCGGCAGCTAATGGCTGAGAAAACGGTGCAGCCAAAAGCAGCGACAGCACAGCAAAGTCGGTCTCTGAGCTGGAAGATGGGTGGGTGCACTGCACTGCACTGTACTGTGGGTGCAGATGCAAAAAACGGGTCGCCAGCAACCAAGGGATTGGCAGCGAGTGGAGCAATGCGCGATGAGACGGGATGGACGGGATGCGCTGACAAGGAATGGTGGTAGGTAAATAATAAGAGATGGATTGTGAGGGAGTGAGAGAGAGGAGGGATGAAGTGGAGGGCAGGCACGATCGAGTACAGTCAGGAAGCCAGTCAGAGGAGGCTGAGTGAGCTACAAACCAACTACCTACTGTACGATTACATCCATCGTCAAGTGTGACGCAAGGAGAGGAGGCATTGATGTCCTGTCCTCATCTGGCATGCAGCCAGCACAACGCCCCCCTTTGGCTCTATTCCAATATTGTTTCGGTGTGTTTGATTATGACGTGTGACGTGACGGCGCCAGAAACAGGGTCGAGAAATTATACCCAAGGTATAACTGACAGAAGAAGAAGAAAATCAGAAAAAGATCGCCGCCCTGGTCGGGCCTTTCTCCGCTCCGCCATTTTGGCCTTGTTCGAAGTCTCTTCCATTTGCTTTTTTGCACTCTCGCAACCTGGGTCGCTACAGTTGCCGGTTCGTCTAGCAGTGACTGGCACTCGTGCCGTTTCAGCCATGAGTATGAGTGGAAAATCGTATCTCTCCACGCGCCTATAGGGTCCAGGGCCGGCCAGGCCAGGCCCTGGTTCAGCCCTCCAGAGTCTAAAATTCCCTAATCATGCTGGTTGTCAATCACCATGCGCCATCCACGAGGTAAGGTGGTTATTTTTACTCTCGGGATTGACACCAGAATCAAAATCGTGGAATGGGTCCAACTCTATCTATCACTGGACCTTTTTTATTTTTTTGTTTAATTCTCCCTTCATCACTCTCATTTGCACTCCCTCACTCCCTCCGTAGCGATAATACGAGACAGATCCACCTCGCTCAATAGACCAAAAACATAACATCTAACCTTGAAGAGTACATTACTTGCTGGCCGGGGAAGCCCTCCTGGGTGCCGCGCGACCGACGTGTGGAACCACGTTAGCGGTCAAAATAACGGTGAACCCACTTCACCCCCCTCCCCTTCCTTGTCCACCAATCACCTCTCGCCACTCCCAGGCGCCCTTACAGCAGCCAATACATTGGACATTCTCCAGTACAACCGTGCTAGCTACTTACATATAGGTACCTACAGTTCAATGCATGTACCTGGGCATGCCTCTCCTACTTTTCCACAGCCCTGGCTTTCAGGTACCCGGTCGGCACGCACCTATCCCCCAGATTCCGAGAGAGAGAGATCTTGTCTGTTCACCTTTGCGCAATCTGACATGGCTTGGAAAAGTGGACTGGTAGTGTACCACATCAGATGTTATCGCACAACTACCGGTATGTAGGTATCGACGTAGAATTAATGTCACAAACACGTCCCCGGCCGCGGCATGCACACATCGACACCAATGATTACATATCTCAAAGATGGCATTTCCTTCTTTTCTACATAACTTATCATAAAAAAAGGGCAGTAGAGTAGGGCAGGGAGGAGTATGCCCAGTCTAGATGCTAGCCCTATCAGGACTAGTCCATCCATCTCTCAACGACACCCTTTTTCTTTATCCTCAGTGCTACTCGAACACTGGAACCACCAAAAGAACTCCCTCTCGAAATTTTCTGATTGGATCGAGTTTGGGGCGCCAGCCTTGGAAGAAATTTCGTACTATAAAATCATGAATACGTTGTTCTGCTGTGTTCATCATTTATTCACTCCGTTCGAGGATGACCCTCTCAACCCTTGGTTGTTGGTGGAAGACTGCCCGCGTCGAGATGACGAGATGTGCGCAGGTAGGTACCAATCCTCATATGGACACGTCGAAAAGGCCTTCGCGAATTGATATCTTTGGTTTAATACTACCTACGAGATACACGACGAATTATACTAAACGAGGAACATTACGGGATACACTAAACGCGTTACAAAAAAAAAACAGATCCCACGAAACGAATGTCCTTCCAGTCTCGATCCTTCCTTTGATGTTTTCAAACCTATCCATCAAGGCCTGTCGCTTCCAAGAAGTTGGCCATGAACTGCGCAATGTCTAGGCCAGCGTACTTTGCGTCTTTGTGGTGCACTTCCCACATGTACCAGTAAACGGCCATCTGATAGCAGGGCCCAGTTTTTGAAATGGTCCTCGCCTCCTCAAAATAGGCAGGCAGCCACGACATCTCCCCCCAGTCAATGATGTAAATCTCGGGATCATCGACGTTGAGCGGGTCATCTTTGAGGACGACATTGTGCATTGCGAGGTCGGTATGGGTTAACGCGGGGGCCAGGTGACTACCCGTCGGCTGGCGTTTTATTATCTCCTCGTATTGCTCAAGGTAAGCCGTAGTGTGTCCGCCGAACCCGTCTCTAGCATTACGAGTAGCAGTCAGATGCGCTAGCCCAGTGTTATAGAGTTCCATGGCGAATTCATTGTGAGAGTGGAACGGCCCGACCCATTCACGCTCGACGCTGTGGTTTCTGAAAAAGTTGAGGGTGCCGACCTGCCAGCTTTGATTATTAACTCGGCCATAGTACCAGGGTTCAGGTGGTGGAACTGCTCGTAGAATTCGCATCTGCTCTCCTAATTTCTGTATAACCTTCTTGGCTAGGTCAAAAGACAAAGCCTTGAAGTCCGTTTGATACAAAGATTTACCCTGGATGTACTCGGTGATGATGAGATAAGTGGAAAATTCCCGTTCATTGGTTGGTCCATACTTGGTAGCCCCATATAACTTTGGGACTTTGAGATCCGGACAGTGTTTCTCCAGATACCACAAATTTTCAGCTTCCTTTTACACGAGGATCAGCTTTCTTGAGCATCTCCTAAGGTAAAGACGTGTAATACATACCTGCACAAACCTCGGATTATCTGTCACCTTTACCGCGTAGTCTCGGATTCTGACGACTTTTGAAGTACAAGGAAGATTGATTGTCAGATTGTTTTCCGAGTGAAGCGCGGCTTCGGCTTCTTCCAGGGTGGGTAGCGGACTGGGAAGGTCTGGGCGGCAGAATGGGAGACTGAAATCAGCTGCTACGAAGAGTTTCCAGTCCTTATTTGGGTAATACTCATTTCCATGAAGCTCTCTTTTCAGAATAGCAAAGGACTCATTGCTGCCCCACACCCGCTTTTGCTCTTCGAGAAAATCAAGCATAACGAAGTAGAGAGTCTTTCATGGGAAAAGGGGAGGAATCAGAAAATGGTTGAAGTTTTTATGAGGCCGGCTCTGATTGAAATATTTATGTTGATGGTAGATAACCGTGTGTTCTTTGAGCGAGACGCGAACAGAAGATTGCACAGCAGACAATAGGAGCTGGTTGCAGGGCTTCAGAGACGGCTTGGAACAACATGATTTTTTTTCTTTGTGCCATCATCCTCATCCTTTCAGATGCACGAAACCAACCGCCCTCAATAGGAATGAGGGATCACAAAATCGCAAGGACCACACATTTATTCGGTTCTCTTTGTGCAGACACGGTTTGACGATATATCTCCTTTGACTGGTGCAATAACACTGACGCCATCTAAACGAATGCGGGATTGCGAGATCAAAGAAACATACCCAGCCATGTGTCGGCTAGTCTGAACACGTTCTTCCCTTGCCCTTGACAGACACAAAGAAAAACGAAACGCAAAACATCCTCTCAACGATACCCCGAGGAAAGATTCGCAACCACCCTAAACCGCTCTTTCTCTCCCCTCCACACATAATCCAAAATTCAATGTGATCCAACTCCCATACCAAAATGTGACCATGGGAATGTACATCCTCAACGCCGAGAATCCACATCGCGACATCTTTCCCACACCATCTCTTCACGTACAAACATGACTGCGAAAGAAAGGGTCCTCCTGCAACTGTGCTACCCACGCGAGGTACACCTCCGTGTCATTGGCGCCGGGGGGAACGGGAAAAGTTCGACAATAACCCACTAGCAAGTCGACATGTTCCTCTTTGACATTACCGATTCCGATTTGGATCGCTCCTGGGTCTGAACTCGTGTAATCCACATCAACAACGCCCTTGATGATCGTGAACCTCCAGCACTCATCCCGGTCTCTAGCTTTGCCTGCTGGTGCTATGTTGCTCTTTGCAGTTCTAATAAAGAGCGCCTGGTTCTGACCATTGGCGAAAGTGCTAGTGAAAACAGAGGGTACGTAGATTCCGTCTTTGTCCATTTTGCTCTTTTCAGAAGGCGGGGTTGTCTTTATATTTTGGGGCCCGTTCATTGTATTTCGCTCCATGCTCGGTTTCAATCTGGATTCTCGTGTTCTGGGCGCGAAGTTTCTTTGCGGCGTGAAGATCCGGATGTCTTTGAAGCGTTGAAATTGCAGAATTATCTCTTTAGTGTATGTGCACCACAGTAAGGTACGGTTTGAAGTAGTTGTCGAGCTTGAGAGTTCAGGTGACATTCAATCAGAAGATGCGGCTCCCCATTTATAGTCACCTAAGAGCGTGTCTGGCTTCCCTCCCCCAAACGTAGAATAAAGCGGTGATTGAAAACTGACATGTTTTCCCCCTTGATGAGACAAACCACAAGACCCGCAACCACGCGAGCAATCCCACTTTAGAGGTTTGCGGTTTTGAAGAGGGTGAGACAGATTTACACTGAAGTTAAGCTAAGCCAATCACACAAGGGTCGAGCGTTTGTGCTTTAAGAGTCGCATTGGTGATGTTTAAGATTTTACGCCATTTTTGCTCGTGCTTGTTGCTGTTTCTTTGAGCTTGCTGCAGAGCATGGTATCAACCCACTAGAAACAATGTTTGCCCAGGTTTGAAGCCTTGCAACTGAGACACACACAAACCATCATGCTCCCACTTGGAGATCCAATTAATTCCTGTTTGCTGTTTTTACAAGATAGAACCGGGTTGCTTTCCGGCATTGTAAAACTGCTTCCGTGTGTTCTGCACTGTGTCGGCCCCCCTTTATCGCGAATTTAAGGCGTGAATTCAGTTGAGCAATGATATATCGCGACCAATGGATGCAGCGAGGAAGCATCCTCTAGAATCATTTTAAGCTGCATACGAGCTCCCGTCTTTCAAGGCAGCTGCCCAATGATCAAAGCTCTCATCACATACTCTCACAAGTCTGGTATCCACAGCGATCATCAACAAATCGGAGAGAGCAAGCGTGGGGAAAATAACCCCATGTATTCCAAAATCAGTAGTTGGACTCACAATTGCATGATCAGTACCGTTGAATCTACGCGTATATCTATGAAAAGCGGTCTTTGCGTGCTTCAACATTGGAAAGTACCATACAGACATGGCGTTGAACACGCGCAGATACCACACAAAGTACAGTATAGGCCTCTGATTTCCCTTGGGAACTCCTATTTAGGAAGTTCGACACCTAACATCATTGATGTGTTCTGTAATTCCGATGTTCGCATTTGTCAATTTTTCATTTTGATCACTGTTTGGTTTTTTTAGTCGGGAGGCAAAGGGCGAGTGGGTAACCTACATCTACGCATAGGTACATATAAGTATGAGCGCGTCTTAACTGGTTACAGTCCCACAGAATTAGTTTTATTTGTGATGTATGAACTAATCATCAAAGAAGTGCGTAATCTACTCTTAGATATAAAGATTGCACAGTGCGTTCAACGTTGTCGTATGTAATCTTTACTTGCAGCCAAGTACCTATGTCCATCTGCAAATTCAATAACCCAATCCGCCATCTAACCCGCCAACTTCTCCTATCACAAAAACAAAACAAGACAAAAAACGACTGACCTACGTCTTTCTTCAATCCCACCTCGTTCCTGTAAAGCAATCCCATTGTATCCCCCAAATCACCCTTCTAACCCCTGTCGTTTTCACACCCCTCATCCAGTCCAAGCCAGTACATTACATACACACCCAACACCATGATAGCCATTGTGCATATAAAGTTAAGAATATCACGTATGCGTAATGGAACTAACAAGAGTACATCGCTTAAGATAGTATACATCGGCATGTATATACGGATCACTGCAGGTATGACACTAGATGTAGACACAGTAAGCGTGAAGCCCGTATGTATGCATTACCGCGTAAATTTATATATGTGCAGGTACGAGTCAGACGGCTTGTCCCATGATGATTCCCGACCCCCTTTTTCCTTTTTCTGGGTTTTTATTGTACAGGTAATCCACCTTTCTCATCATTTTTTTCTGTTTGATTTATTTTTGGCCAGGCCCGACACCGACCAGAAATGTGAGTCCTAATCAACAGTTGGACTTTTTCTCTTGAACTATTAGAACGTTTCTACCTGTAAAAAACACCTGGAAGCATTCAAGAAGGGCCCAACAGGTAGATATGGACCTATACTTATATATAGCGTCACACGTAAGTATACTTACTTAAGAATACGAAACACGAGGCACGAACGCAACTCAGTGTACGCAATACGCATTCGTCTCATTCTTCGATTATAATTTTTTTCTGAATAGGGGTATCAATTCCTCTTATTTTGTACCGTTGCTCTCCAGGCGCACCTCACGATATTTTCACATCCCGCGAAACGAAGGGTTTCAGTGCCCTGCACATATTTATACATCCAACCAATCATCCGCAGCTCTCTTGCTTTTAGAAAGAATTATAGTGACAACTACAACAGGCCAGCGCCAACATCGCCCATGATCTGTCTATTCACAGCATCCCGCACCTGGCCAACCTTGCTCGCAGATTGCAGGATGGCTCCTTCGATGCCCTTGAGAGCATCTACCAGCTGTTTGCGCTGGTCGTGTGAGCTACTCCTACTCCCCGTCAACTGCTGTGCTTTTTCCAGGGTGCCCGCTTCCATAGTTCGCAGGTGAGTCTCGATCTCGCGGATCTGGCGTTGATAGAGGTCGAGAGTAGACGCGAGGTTGTCGGTGCGACGGTCGAAGTAGCTGAGGAGGTCCACAGGCTTGGTGGGATCATCGTCGTCAAGCGAAGTGCCTGATTTGGGTTTGGCTGTTGACGTGGTCAAGTTGGATGCATTTCCGTAGCGGAACTGTGGTGGTAGCGCTTGGTTCTCGATAGCACGGAAGCTGAGAGTCGCGTCATCGGCATCCTTCTTGACTTGCGCTTTGATGTGGGCGATATTGGCGGAATCGTTATCGAGACCTAGCTCGACGGTAGAGAGTAGCTTTTCGACGAGTTCAACGTCAGGAGCGATCGAAGCCACTTGCTCGATGTGCTGAGGTAAAGTGCCGCGCGTGGAATGAGCGTGATTGATGCGCTTTTGGATTTGCTCGTCGATTTGGATAATCTGCTGCTGAAACTCTGGGCTGAGGTCATTGAACCGGGTGGTCCCCTTGATTGAATCAGCAGCCTGGATTTGCACGGCCGGGGCCGTGGACATAGAGAGTCCGGGTGCGCCTAGGCCTCCGAGGGGCTTGTTTTGGGACTGGAGGTTGGGAAACATGGTGTTGCTCTGTTGCTGCTGTTGGGGCTGATTTTGCTGATTCGAGCCGAAGAGAGACGGGGCGGATGTCTGATTCTGCTGCGTGCTAGTGTTTCCGAACAACGAAGTGTTGTTTTGTTGTTGCGTTCCTGAGGTGGCGTTGCCGCTACACAAAGACGATCAATATGGTTAGTTTCTGTGGGACTGCACCTAGTGTGTTCCCTTACTTACAAAAGCGATGGCTTCTGAGCCTGACTACCACCGAATAGTCCACCCGATTGGGAAGGTTGGCTCTGTGTCTGAGTATTTGAGCCTGCTCCCAAAGCACCACCAAACAGACTCCCGCTCTGTTGGGGCTGCGACTGGGTCTGAGCGGCGGAGGACCCGAAGAGCCCTCCGCCCGTAGCCGGAGCAGGTGTGGCGGCGGGCTTATTCAGGTTGGAAAATAGACCAGTAGACTGGGGTTGGGAGGTGTTATTCTGAGCCCCAAAAAGCGACTGTGACGGGGGTGGCTGTGACGTCGAGCCAAAAAGGCTCGCACTCTGCTGGCCCTGACTGGCATTATTTCCGCTGCAGGTACGTTAGCAGGCATAGGCATCGGCATTGCCCAGCGAATGTGGCAGGATATGTCAGGGCAAGGCTGCGAGATGGGCATATGGTAGTAAGAGTCGGCCCCATGGAAGAGACAGATGGCGCAGTTTTTTGGGATATTTCGAGCGAGCGAGGGAGATGAGATGCAACCTTGGGGTGGTGCTAATGCAGTAGGGTGTGTACATATCCACGCAACCATCCAGGCATCTATAAATGGGGAATTCGACTTACAAAAGACTGGTGCCGCTGGTGTTGATGCTCAACGAGTTGGACCGTCCTAAGCCCGCCATTGTCGTTTTTACCTTGACCTATTCCACGCCTTAACCTGATTGTTTTGGACTAACACCCCAGCCCAAATTGTCTCCGCTTCTGTGTATCCGGCCTTGATTCTACGCGGTAGAATTGTATGTTCTGCTCTGGCAGAGGCGAACCGGGGCGCTGCAGCGGAAATGAGTGGTGGCTATGGGGCCGATAGCAGTAGCTTCAACTACAGCTCCAGCGAGGTGACGGCGCGTCGCGAGTGGGAAGTGGAGGCGATCAAGGAGAAGCTGGCAAGGAATGAGTCGGTTGATCTTCCGCTGTGTCGGTTGGAGCGTGTGGACGGGTAAGTGAGTTTCTTTTTTCCCTGGGGAGGTTCGGATTTGCGTGCAGCGATGTTTTTGTATCACTGTATCATAGCTGTAGTTGGGTCTGTTCCTGGCTGCCAAGAGGGTCTGTGCGCCGCATTAGCATCTGGAGCTATCGCTTTGTATCGCGTCGCATTCACTGTTGGCCCACACAATACAACCAGGAGATGCCGGGATTGAACAAGAGGGATTAAGTGAATTTGCATTGGCTAACCTTTCCTTTGTCATTACCACCCTGCAGAGGTCAACCTACGGTGCGTTTTGGCCTCAAACGCGGCAAGCTCGTCTACGTCTTCAAGTTCGCCGCCCACGACGTCGAACGCGACAAGCATCGCAACGTCATCTCCCGTGCCCGTTTCATAAAGTCACAACTTGAGCTCGCCGGCTACCAGCTCATTCCCTGGGACTTCAAAAAAGGCCAACCCCCGCGCTTTTGGCTGCACGAACACCCCGAACAGCAAGAAGAACACCAGTTCGACACCACCGCTATGGAAGAGGAAGATGATGATCTTTACGGTCCTTCGGCGAGCACCGCACCTGCAGTAGGAGAATCTACCCAGCCCAAGACTGAGCCACTACAAGATGGCGACGCGAGCGAGGGCGACGAGCCCATGGATGAAGGCCTCGAGTCGGGCGAGGAAACGGATGATAGCGACGATTCGGTATGCCCTTCACCCAATTCAGTGGACTACCGACGTGATAAAGAAATACTAACGAATTTCTCCAGGATGATTTAGAAATCATTATAGATCGACCGCCCGATGCTCCCAAATCAAGCATCTCCCAGCAACAACACAGCACCCCCTCCGAATCCAAAGCCATAAAAATTGAAGCCCCACCGCAATCCCAACAACACCAGCCAGGAACCACTCCAATACCCGCCTCGGGCGCTACCCCAGGAATAGGAGCAGGCACAGGCGTCAAACCCACCGCCCCCTCACACCAAGGCCAACCTGGCACCGCCTTCCCCGCTATAAAATCGTCCACCATAAACGTCGACGCAAACCCCGTCTATCCGCCCCTCGACAAGCCCATCCTCTCTGTCGACATGGATGCCGACCTCGCTGAGCACACTAAGCCCTGGCGCCTCCCCGGAGCAGACCAATCTGACTATTTCAACTACGGATTCGATGAATTTACCTGGGAAATGTACCGCCAGCGCCAGTCTGCCATGGCCAACACGCTCACGCAACAAAAAGCTGAAACAGCGCAACTGCAGAGCTTCTTCGATCCACGGATGATGCCCGGCGGTGGAGGGGGCGGAGGTAACGTAAGTGGGGCGGGAGGAAATCCCCCAACGGGTCCTTCTGGTGCAGGAGGTAATGGCGTACCCCCTAACGCACCTACCGGTCCTTCAGGTGGTGGCGCTGGCGGCGGAGCAGGCATGCCCGGCATGCCCGGCATGAATGAAGACATGATGCAGCAAATGGTGCAGCAGATGATGAGCCAAGGCATGGATCCAGGCAGCATGGATTTCAATACATTCGCTCAGATGATGGGCGGCGCGGGCTTTCCTGGTGCTGAACAGCAGCAATACCCACAAGGCCCTGCCGGCCGTGGTGGTGGCGGTGCGCGGAGAGGTGGCAGGGGAAGAGGATGGTAGTAACATCCCTGCCATTGATTATCTGGATTTGTGCGTGGTTTGAAATGTCTGGAAACGCCTACAGGCAGAAGGAGTCCTCTCTTTCCTACCTTATCTTACACTCTGGGCATGGACCCGGCACGAACGGGCACAGGAGAGAAAGCAGTATGCAGTGTTTTGAGCAACACGCAGAGAACCATACCAACAAAACGGCGGCGCTAGAAAGAAGGCGGACGGCATGCATTCGGCGGCGTTCTCAGATATATTCTCCCATCTTCATCTTTTTAACTATCAATCATGCAGTTCCATTTCTTTATCCATCCCTCCCCCCTCATCATCGTAACTGTGATGCGAGAACGAAAATACATGAGCCGATTCTTTAACCTGCCTTCCCCGTTCTAACCTGGTCACTGGATTTCGTAGTACACATTCATGTAGTGTACGATGTCTCGGAATCAAAGTGAACAGTGAACACAAAAACACCTATATCGTGGGTATCAAGTCAGCTTAACTTAACCAGGGGTAATACCATGAGTGATGAATGTCTCAATACACCATGCCACACTCTGTACCTGAGTTCATGGACACCTGGAGAAGTTAGCAAGAAACATACAGGTATGAAAGAGTGTTGGAGTCAGGGCAAGAACTCTGAGCCACGGATGACGTATGTTTGGAAGACGTGGGGAAGGGAAGGGGAATGGGATGAAGAAGATTTGTTTCAATTCATATGTTGGATGAATGTGTGGTATTGGACGCGTCACATTGATATCAAGCAAGACAAACCAGAACCAAAAGAAACACACACAGCAACAGTCTTACATCGACCACTCAAAAAAAGGGGGAGAGGGGTCAACAATCAGGGAAATCTCTTTTAAAATAAAGTTGATGGGTATTGAAATCGTAAGAGGTATTCAGCTCTCCATCTCAGGTCCCCGCACACAACAACAGTACCACCACCACCAAGCAAGTCCACCTGTCTAGATACTCTGCTCCATCTCCGTAATGTACAGCTTGATATGGCTTTCCATCTTGATGTACTCGTCGTGTGCAGCGTGAATCTCGTTCTCGATGCTATCCTTGAGTTCGGCCATCTAAAAAGAATCGTCATTAGCAACGACATCACTCAATAAGGGCAAGAGAATACATACCTTCTTCTCTGTCTGTTCGATCCTGACCCTCCGCCTCTCCATGTCTCTGCCCTTCTCGCCACGCTCCTCGGCCAACTTCGCGTGCGTAGCGCGCAGCTCTTCCATGCGGGTGCGGGCGCGCTCCGCTTCCTCATCCGCCTTCATTCTCAGCTTGTCTGTTCTCGCGTTGACATTGCTGAGTTGCTTTTGCAGGAGGCGCTCCTGGCGCTCGACGTCGCGCACATTGTTACTGCGGTCGGCGAGAGCGTCGCGGTGGCGCGAGGCCTTTGTCGATTCTTCCTCTTCCTTGGCGAGGTCCGTTTGTACGTCGCTAAGGAGCCGCGTGCAAGATGTTACGTCTGAGGCGACGACGGTGAATGAGTCTGTGGAGGTTTGGAGGGCGCGGGCGCGGCGGTCCAGCGAGTCGATTTGAGTTTTGTCGCTCGCGAGGCGGTCGTTGAGGTCGCGGAGGGAGTCTTCGAGCGCGGTGGGGCTTTGCTGTGTGTAGGGTTTGAGTTTGATGACTTCGCGCTGTACGTTTTCTTTGTTTTCGGCTTTGGCTTGGAGGAGTGCTTTGAGGCGGTTTTGCTCGTTTTTGGCTCGCTCGAGCTTCTCTTGCACGGCTTCTTGACGCCTCTTGAACTCTAGTAGTTGGTTTTTGAGCTCGGCGTTGCGCCGCTCCTTCTCTTCCATGAGTCGCTTGGTTGCCATGCGGTTGCGCTCGAGATCGGCCAGCTGCATCTCCTTTGCCTGCTTTTCGTCGTAGAGTTCCTCAATGCGGAGCTTCGTGCGCTGACTCTTGTTGAAGTGCTCGTCGATGACTGCGGTCTGCGATTCGCGGAATCGAATGAAGTTGATCATGTATGAAAAAATCTTGACGAGGCGCGGATAGGTCGGCTTGTACAAATCCTGGAACGTGAAATCGTGGATTCCGCACTATATGATTGTCAGAAACCTTTCTCTTATCACTTGATTCTGTATGAATATAATAACACGCAAGACGAAACGGAACCTACTACCTCGCGCAAGAGTTTCCTCATGACGACGAAAAAACCAACGAGATCTCGTGTGTCGCTCGTAAAGATCCTATCCACATCCCCGCCGCAGATATCTTCAGCCGCGGCCCTCATAGCTGGCGCAACCACATCGCGCGTGGTGTTCATCAACAGCTCGGCGAGCCATTCGAATACTTTTTGTATAATTTGCGGGTTCGGTTTCTGTAAGTCTGCGACGGTGAAATTGATGCCAATGTTGCCGCCAATATCGCTGATACATCCTGCAATTTCCGAGTCGGGCTGTTGTGCATGTTAACCTCGCAGGAACAGTATTTTGAAGCTCAGAGACGTTTTACATACCAAGGTCATGAATGCATCGGCCTCGTTGACGACTGGGGCGCGTTGTTGATGGGATGGAGCACGAGCGGTGCTCATTCGTGGATTGTACGACATTATTGGAGTTTTTTTTTTGCGTATGCGTATTTGGTGATGGTTGCTGAGAGTTGGGTTTGGTGTGGTTGCGATACAGCTTGGTGGTTGAGTTTATTTGTTTACACTTGAGCTTGGCACTGGTTGCGAGGGACCAGGGTAGGGCCAAAGCATGCGCTAGTGGCTAATCGGGGACTACCTCGTCAGATGCCGAAAACGACACAACCTGCATTACATGTTCGTTAACTTGATGTTTGGAGAAGTAAGGTGTGATATCTTGTTAATGGGTAAGGTTAGGGAAGACATTTTGTCAAGGATAGGACAGATGCAACACGCCCACATTTCCATTACACAATCTTCGAAATGGTCATTTGAAGTCTGCAGCTTTCCCATCACTTGATCGAATCTTCAAATGTGGGTTCACTGTCTCATTGTCATACAACGGATAAAATTCTTTTGCGAATTTGCTAATGAGTTGACACCAACGGAGTCTGTATTGTCAGAGCTACACGCGGTTGTTACAAATGTATCATGCTTTGCATCCCGTAAACACGAGGTCTTTGCTCTCCCTTTTCCACCTATTGGGGGTTAAAATTTTGTGTATGTCCAAGTGAATTCAATGCTGATAACTGATTGTTGATTTTGGCATGGAAATAATTATAAATATACTACATATGGCTGTTTGTTTATACACGGTAATTGTACAACATGGATCTTTTTTTAGGTAGAATTGGTACTCACACGCGCAACCCAAGGCTATGTATTCTACGTTTCTGAAAAGTCATAACGTCTGGGAATGCGTCACCAGTCGAGGGGCGAGTTTTCTTGAATTGCGGGGTGGTAGGTGTGGGAGGAGACGTTGGATTAGATATAGACGGGCTTGAAGAATTTTGTGTCGGTGTTGGTGTTTTTCCAAAAAGCTTCTGCTCGTACTCATCTGGTTCTCTGTTTCGGTGCGGTGGAGATTCATATTCGGCTTCAGCCTCGTCGACCACTTCCTCGACCTCATGCAGCATTTCGTCCGCCACTCTGTCTTTCCGATGTCCCGTTTTGACGACGCCGCCCCAAAGAGTTTCAAGATCGATCTCGTCTCGTTTTTCTTCCGTGAACATTTGTATCACGACGTTCACGCCGGGCTTGACATCTCTGAATCCCACAAAATTGTCTACGTTTGCCCCCGGCATCTCTGTATCCAGCGGATGCGCTTCAATCTTACCGATTGTGCAGCAGATCCATCCGGTGCGAATCCCATCGTCAATGTTACCTTCTGGTTCTGTGGCGCCGACGTTCGCCATCATCTTCATGCGCTTGGCTTTGCGCCGCAATTTGATCTTGAGCTCGTTCCGACCTAGCAGCCCCGCCGCATTAGCGCGCAATGAGTGCTCGCGCCGTAACCATCGGCACATTCGGTCTGCGGATACGTGTAGATGTTTCTCGGACCGTGCAGTGCAGAGGAGCATAATAAGTTTTGGGCCGAGTGCGGGCGGCGGGTCAAGGTGGCGGAGGTCGAGAAGCTGGAGGTCGTCCATACCCGCGGTGTTGGCGACGTAATCGAGGATTGTCTCCAGGAGCGGAGGAGGGTTGGGGGGAAGGTCGGGTATCAGGGCGGCTTGTTGTGGGACAGGGGCAGGGCGGTTTTGAAGGTACCATGGCAAGGGCGAAGACGATGGTGTTGGTGCTGCTTCAGAAGTGGCTTCAACGGAGGTGGAGGTCAAAGTCGTGCTTGAGGTGACATCGGAAGCATCGTCGGTAATGTTCGAGAATTCAAGTTTTGGGTCATAGTCGGCCACTGGATCGTTGGCCTGTGTTCTCTGTCGAACGGAAGATGCGATGGAGCGGCGGAATAATCTTGGTGCGGACGAAGAGCGTGAGATTGCACCGGTGCTACATGTTCGACAGTAGCCAAGGCCTGAGGCTAGAGCGCGAGGTATCGACATGGGAAGTGATTGGTGATAAGTTTTGATTCCCAAAGAATGGCGAGGAGAGGGAACAATTGATTTCGCTTCTCGCGACGACTCCAACTTTTGATCGGCGAGTTGAAGCTCCGACTCGCCTGGGCAGGTTGCAGGGCTGAACACGTGAAGATTAGATAACAGACCCCGGTCATTTTTATTTTTTGGGCGGCGAAAATGGCGGGGCGAAGAAAGATGGTCGCATTTCTTACATCCTGCTCTCGACGACTCATCTTTCCTCACGCCACAACACTCTTTCCACCCTTTTCACAAATATATTAGAGGGTGCTGGAAGGGTATATTTTCCAAAATCTTATTCCTCTCGTCGTCAACAAGAATAGATCGTCAAGACTACAAGCCGCTTACCATGGAGGTCGACGCCCCGCTCCATTTCACACCTGATGTGAAAAACGCCGCAACAGTACTTTGCGCAGACTGTGGCGCTCCCATTGATGGCACTCAATCCGCGGGAGCTTTCTGCTACGACTGCATCAAGCTCAAGACTGATGTTACTGGAACTATCCAGCGCGAAGCCACGCTACACATGTGTAGGGACTGCGATCGATGGCTGAACCCTCCGAATTCTTGGGTCGTTGCCCAGCCAGAATCTCGAGAGCTCCTCGCTCTTTGCCTCAAGAAACTTCGTGGTCTGAATAAGCTGCGCATCATTGACGCGAACTTCATCTGGACGGAACCCCACTCGAGGAGGATCAAGGTTAAAATCACAGTGCAGTCTGAAATCGGAGACGGTGCAATCATGCAGCAGAGCTTCGAGGTCGAGTACACACAAAACTACCACCAATGCCCTGATTGCGCGAAGAGTTATACCCACAACACCTGGCGAGCTTGTGTGCAGGTCCGTCAGAAGGTCCCCCACAAGCGAACGTTTTTGTTTCTGGAGCAGTCCATTCTCAAGCACGCCGCCCACAAGGACACTATAAATATCAAGGAAGTTCACGACGGCATCGATTTCTTCTTCGCCCAACGAAATCACGCTGAAGGTTTTGTGGACTTCCTGAAGGCCGTAGTCCCCATCAACGTGAAGAAGAGCCAGGAGCTTATTAGTCACGATATCCATACCTCAACTAAGAGTTTCAAGTTTTCCTACTCGGTCGAGCTGGTGCCTATCGTAAGTGTTTGATTTTTCAACCGACTTGAAAATCTTGCCACTAACTCATTGCATTTAGTGCAAAGACGACCTTGTCGTGCTTCCGATTCCACTTGCTCGGAAGATTGGCAATATCTCTCCGTTCACACTTTGCTACCGCATCGGTACCTCCGTCAACTTGATAGACCCCCAGACTCTTCAAACTGCGGATGTTGACACGGCACTCTACTGGCGGACACCCTTCCGGCCCCTTGCTGACGTGCAGGAACTTTGTGAGTTCATTGTGCTAGACATTGAGCCCTTGGGAGCCAAAAAGGGCCGCTTTTTCCTTGCCGAAGCAACTGTCGCTCGTGCAAGCGATATGGGCTCAAACGACAGCACTTACTACACGCGTACACACCTCGGCGGCATCCTCAGCGTTGGCGACTCAGTTTTGGGCTACCACATGTCCGGCACAAACTTTAACAATGAACTGTTCGACAAGCTAGAGGAGTCCAAGCACGCTTCTCAGATTCCCGACGTGGTGCTAGTGAAGAAACACTACAACCGCTCCAAGAAGTCCAAGAGCAAGCGCAACTGGCGCATCAAGCGCATGGCCAAGGAAGAGTCGGAGATGCTTCCCAGGAAACAAGATCAGGAGAGGATGGAGCGCGACTTTGAGATGTTCTTGCGCGACGTGGAGGAAGACGAAGAAATGCGTGCCGGCATGGCTTTGTACAGGGCACAGCAGGAACAGACGGAGGCGGATGCTATGGAGGTCGAGGAGAGCGAATTCGGTGATGACGAAGGGCTTGCCATTCCCATGGATCAGCTGCTTGATGATCTTGAGGACATGAATATTTGATCCATTCGTTAGCTTGGACGCTAGGAACGGGACTGTTGTGGATGGCATAGCATTTACGTTTTTCTTCTTTGCATTTGAACCGGCGTTGGTTGGGTCCCGGGTGAGAGATTTCCCTCCGTCTATAGTAGTGGTTGATACCGGTGGTGCTTTCTGTAGAAGCATCTCATTGATGGACATGAGAGGAAATAAAAGGTATACAAGTTTTTGGCACCACCAATGTTGGTTATGGTTCACGATCAAGCAATGAATCCCGGCCAGAGAGTGCATAAACAAGCTTTTACTTTCACCGAAAGAGCAATCCTCTAGCCCAGGTGACGACTGGGGGATTTGATTAGCTGACTAGATGTATGCGGCTTGCGTAACCTCGCCTTATTGCCCTGAGGCGTGGTATAATCAAGCCGCAGCTAGCCCCCGAGCCATGTCCGGACACGGCTAGCATGCTGCCACTATCGCTAGATGGTTGGAGTCTAGCCAGCCAGCCATGCTCTGATAGGAACGCCCCGCATGTACACGCCTGCTCTACACATCGCAGCTATGAGGTATTACCTGGGGGCTTCGCTCCGGCGACGCGCGTTTTTCCTTCCGGCGTCATTCTTTGCTCTCTCCAGCGTGCCCGCCAATTCCCGGTCTCTCCGGCCCATATATCTATCCCTCACTGATATCAACGTGCCATTTGAAAAGTAAGAACTCTTGCTCTTGAGCTGCCAAGACGGGCTTCTGTGCGTCTCACTGGGCTGTTGCATCGCTCGTTTTGTACCAACCCCGTCCTTCGTTAGTACTGAGTGTGTCACACGATGAAGACCGCCTGGACCGGGTTTCTGGCGGCGGCGCTTTCGCTAGGAGCTGGTGTACAAGCCCAGAGTTACAATTCCATTCCGGACATCCAAGTATATGGCCAGCATTTCTTCTACACCAACAATGGGTCGCAGTTGTAAGTTGAAATACGTCGTATCACGGCAGTGACATTGCGCTGACTCCAACGAGCTATATGCGCGGAGTTGCGTACCAGCAAAACTACTCACCCAACGGCTCCGTCGATTCCAACACCAAGTACACTGACCCGCTCGCCGATGGAAACGGCTGCAAGCGTGATATCCCTTACCTGAAACAGATATACACCAATGTCCTTCGCGTCTATGCCATCGATCCCAAACAGAACCACGATGACTGCATGGAGCAATTGGCCGCGGCAGATATATATGTGATTGCGGACCTGGGTGAGCCAGGATTGTCTATCATATCAGATAGTCCCAGCTGGGATGTTTCACTGTATCAGCGGTATACTAGTGTCATTGACTCACTCTCCAAGTACAAGAATGTTATTGGTTTCTTCGCCGGCAATGAGAATGTCAGTGCCAACAACCAGACCGCCGCCGCTGCCTACGTCAAAGCTGCAGTGCGCGATACAAAGGGGTATATCCAGAGCCAGGGCTATCGCAATACCCTCGGCGTTGGTTACGCGACAGCCGATGTCCCTTCACGCAATGAATTGGCACACTACTTTGCCTGCGAGCCCGGAAATTCCGGAAATCGCACACAGATCGACTTCTGGGGCTACAACGTCTACTCGTGGTGCGGCAACAGCTCCTACACAGCGTCATCCTACGATGAGCGAGTCAAGTTTTTCTCCGACTACCCAGTGCCAGTCTTTTTTGCAGAGTATGGCTGCATTGAAGGGCTCGAAAACGCGGGTGGCCCGACCCACCGTCCCTTCACCGAAGTGCCTGTCCTCTACGGCAACATGACGTCCGTCTTCTCGGGCGGCATCGTCTACGAATGGTTCATGGGCGAAAACAACTACGGTCTTGTCTCCCTGACCAACAACGACGCCAGCGTGTCACCCTATCCGGACTTTACCTCGCTACGCTCGCAACTCGCATCCATCTCGCCATCTTCCACGGCCCGCAGCGCCTACAGCCCTACAACCAGCGCGCCCGCTTGCCCAAGCGTGACATCCAACTGGGCTGCAGTCGCCTCACCATTACCGCCGCCTGTGAATCCGCAGCTCTGCGCCTGCATGGCCGCCAACCTTCAATGCAACGTTCGCTCGAACGACCAGACCAAGTACGGCGCCGCCATCGACTTCATCTGCGGCGCCAACGACAAATTCTGCGCGGGTATCACGCACAACGCCACGACAGGCACCTACGGCGCCCTCAGCGGCTGCGACCCCAAGGATCAGCTCGCGTGGGTAGCGAACCAATACTACATCGGCAACGGCCGCAGCAGCAGCGCGTGCGGCTTCAGCGGCGTCGCCTCCCTACAGAGCGCGTCGACCAGTTCAGGATGTGCGAGTTTGTTGCAGGCGCTCGGTACGGCGGGGACGGGGTCTGTTGCTAGTCCTACGGGGAGAGGGACTGAGGGCGTCGCGTCGGGCTCGGGCTCGTCGAGCTCGAGTCGGGGCGGCTCTGTGAGTACGTATGGGCCATCGTTCGTGGGGTATGGACGGGCGCTGGGCATCGCGTATGCGACACTTGCTGCGGTTTCTATAGCGGGGGTACTGGTTTTGTGAACGAGGTGTGTCGTAGAGAAGGGGATGATTGATGATTTTATTTAAACGCATTTCAGATGTCGGATTTAGGTGGTGAGTTTGTATACATACGAGTAGCAACAAGGGAAGCACCTTTTTGCTGAACTCGGATGAAGATAGTAGTACGGGGGAGAAAAATCTTTTATACTTCTTACCGTCTCCACTGTGACCATTTACCTGTTTTCCTATGTTGCTGCCTCGATTACTATCCACATGCGTGCAGAGCTCGGCTCATTACAACCCATGTACCTCGTTCAACTTTGTTGTTTTGGGCGTGCGTGGGGGGTCTTTGGTATATGCTCACTTGTTGACTATGAAAAGGGGGAACGGAGGGACTTGATTAGTATGTAAGTAGATATATGTCCTTACTTCCCTCTCAGCTGTATCGAACGCATCACTATAGCACTCGTCGATACTAATGAAGGAGGAAGGGGAGGGGAGGGGAGGGGGAAGTCATCAAAAAAAAATCCTTCCAATCATATAGCCAGAGAGAGAAAGGGGGCGAGGGGTAAAATTTTGTGAAAAATGTTGTTAAAAATTCAGAAGATACAAACTCGATCGTCGCAGAGTATTGAATTACTCGCCGAAGCGACACAGATAAAGGTTTAACAATACTGTCCACCGCCAAGATGGACACACAGGTAGGGAGGGAGTACTGTATCTGTCGATTACACACACAACTATTCGACATCTACAATGACATCGGTCTTCATCTTTTAGTTTTCTCTCTCTACCTACTTGATATGATAAAGCAACACAGAAAAAAAAACCTGCAACGGAAAAAAACAGGTCTGCATCCATTCCAAGAAAAGATAGAAAGCGATGGCTAACTACCTCACCCAGTAACATCTACATGTACATGTGCAAATACAGAACATAAAACACAACCCACATCAATCTACCAAACTTCTTTTGCTGCACTTCATACATACACCTGCATACGCACCCCTGACTCACACCCGCGTGCATTTTCTAACAGGGAGGGTTCACGGCACACGCCAAGTAAACCAGGCAGTGATGCATATGCATTGATACTTCAGTTCCACCTTGCTCCACTGCAGTACCTACAAGCGCCCCATGTCTCAAGACGGGACGCGTAAGTACGGAAGTGGATCTGTAGATAGGGAGGGGCGAGTGGTTATTGTTTATCTCATGATTCGCATCAATCTCTTGTTTATTCCTTCGAGCTCGACATGCTTTTTGTCTCTGCTTTTGCTGATTTGCTGTGGGCGTAAGAGTGTGCAATGTACGACCCGACTTTTGGTGTTATTTGGGGCTTGCGGGTGTTTGTTCACTTTCGTTTTGTTATGTGTATGAAGCAGTGTTTTGGCGAGTATGTAATGTTATCAATGGGTTGACAGAAGAGATGGTCACTGTCGTACGGTGACAACTGGGTTGGCCAAGGTTGAGAGTGTGGAGCTTTGCGTGCGAGTAGAAGGTCTTGAAGAGAACAAGATAAGCATACACCTTCGTTATCTCCCTTCTCATAATAGGGGTTTGCGTTAGTCTTGCTAGTCTATAGTAGTAGTATCAATATCAATTGATAGGTTCAGAGGCTACCTGTGAGTTCTAATGCGAGGTGGGAGATGATCGTCGCGGTAGGAATTGGCAACTAGATCACTAGTGGTATCGACATGGGCGTGTTGACACTTGGGTTCCGCTACGTTTGATCCTTCGCTGATTGTTAATAGATTGTATGGATTGCTGATGTACGGTATACGTAGATACTGCGGTTGATGCTTTGTGCAGCATATTTGAAAATTCGCTGGTTCTTCTTGCTCTTGTTGATACCGTTGACATCAATTGATAAATACATACTCTCTATATAGGTAGTATGTATTCTAGATCCCGATTGTCTGCATCAATCCCACAGCATATGCATATATACATAGACAAATAGCTAATTGCCATTTTTGAACCCCTAACTTTCTTCTCGTGTACAACACCTTTTTGAGATGTTACCTGCATACTCTTCGCCTTCACGTTGCTGAAAATGAGAAGTATTCCGGGCTAACAAAATTAGGAATATAGCTCGCCAGACAGTTTTACTCTGTACACGTGGGAGTAGGATGCTGGAAATCAGGCACCGGTACCAGTGTCGAAGAACTGCTTGGGTTTTTGGGGTACATACCTAGGTAGGCACTTGTAGGTGTACGTACGCCCAGCAATCCCAAAGAGGAAAGTACACTAGTCGATGTAGGTTGGTCTCGTAAAAGACGACCTACTCTTAACTCCAACAATCCACCAGTTCAGAATTCCATGCTGACGACGCCGATAAAAGCAGATACGCTCGTCCCCGTCTCAAATCTCCTTAACTCCCACGAAGATTTAGTTCCCGCACGAAAGCCTTGCCCGATTCTACAAAGCTTGCGCGGTAGACAAGGGGTTGGGGCATTCGCGAACTTCGGGCCAAGACCCGAGGTCGCCTTACGAGACTACCCCATATTTTCAACTGTTAGAAGGAGGGATGAGCCACGATGGGAGGGTATGCTTGCGACACCACTGCACACCGGCGACTGGTGTATGGAATTTTGAGTTTTGTTTAGCTGGGCTGTGTTGTGCGTGCCGCGGCTGCTTGCGCGATGTTGTTTGGCTCCGTTGTTAGTTGAGATGAATTTAGGGAAGGTTCGTGCTTCTTCCCCTTGTCTTCATGCCTCCGACTGGATAAGGGTCTAGTCGGATTTTCTTTATGGTAAGTGTTTGGGTTTGTATATATACTTATCCTGAACGACTCTAGCCATTCCTCAGACCCTTTTCTTGTTCACTTCACACAATACCTCACGTTTGGCCTTTCTGGAGTCACCTGCTATCAAGTTACCATGGAGATGAATAAAATTCAATCATTGACAACAACAAACACAGAAGATCCCCTCGTGCCGAAGCCAGAAGAATTAAACGAAACCATCCGCTCAGATGCCAAGCTCACTATGGGCCAAGCCTTCCGGCAATATAAAAAAGTCACCTACTGGATAATAGGCCTCTCATCCGTTGTTTGCCTCTGGGGCTACGATCTAGCGGTCGTGGGTGCTGTCGCATCTCTAGATCCTTTCCAACGCGACTTTGGCGCTTTCGACAAGATTGAAGATGGGAAGGAAAAGTGGATCATTCCAGGCATCTGGCTTTCATTGTTCCTCGCAATGCCATCTGTAGGACAATTGTTCGGAGCCGTCGCGGCGGGTCCTCTTGCCGATAGAAGAGGAAGAAAGGCCTGCATGCTCTGCGGTGCCGTACTCATAACCATCGCTGTTCTGATAATATTCATTGCCAATCGAATCCCCGGTGTCAACGGCAAGCGCGGTGTCTTCCTCCTCGGGAAAGTACTCCAAGGCGCGGCCACCGCTCTGCTCAAAATCACAACCCAAACGTGGATATCCGAGACCGCTCCCGTCTGTCTCCGTGGCGCTTCGATGGCCGTTGTACCTGCCGCCAACCTCTTTGGACAACTCCTGGGCGCCCTCGCAGTCTTTGGCGTCAACGGCGTTGAAACCGACTTTGGCTATCTCCTCGTCCTCGGCCTCCAATGGGTCTTCTGCATCGCTCCCTTCCTGCTGGGTTTTACCCTACCCGAATCCCCCGCCTACCTAGTACGCCAGGACCGCCTCGAGGAAGCCCGCGCAAGCATCCACCGGCTCTTCGCGCCGAAGAATGATGGTGACAAAGTTCTTGCAGACCTCATAGCCGCCGAACAAGAAGAGCGCTCCAAGAACGTCGATACTGGGGCCATCACCTACGCCGAGTGCTTTAAGGGCACGAACCTCCCTCGAACGGGCATCGTCATCTTCGCCAACTTCCTCCCGCCCCTTTTTGGCCTCCCCTTGCTCACCTCGGCTTCCTACTTTCTCCAACAACTCGGCATGAGCACCATGTTCTCCCTCGTGTTCCTCATCGTCGGCATCATCGTTGGCTTCGCAGGCAATGCCGGCTCTACATGGACCCTTTCCCGCCTCTCTCGCCGGAAGGTCACAATCTACTCCCTCCTCGTTACTGCCGCGCTCTGGGCCGCCATGGGCGTTACTGGCGTCATACCTTCGGCCGCTGCCCCCGGAGGCATCTCTAAATGGCTCACCGCTGCCTTCATGATGCTCATAATCTTCGTCTGCGGCCTCGGCTGCTGGTCCGCTTCCTACACCATCATGTCCGAGGTCTCGTCGCTGCGTCTCCGCGCTACATCGCAATCCATCGGAGGTATCGCCGCGTATCTTGCCAGCATCTTCACAAACTTCGTCCTGCCGTTCCTGTATAACCCCGATCAAGCGGATCTCAAGGCTAAGACGGGATTTGTGTTTATGGGCACTAGTGTCGTGGCGGCCGTGGCAACGTGGGCTGTTGTGCCTGAGATGATGGGACGGAGTGTGGTGGAGATTGACCGCATGTTTGAGAGCGGAGTCAAGGCTTGGAGGAGCGCTGCGTGGGTTGACGAAAAGGGTGGGGCCGGGATGACGGTATGAAGAAAAACAGGACAATCGAGGGTTAAAAGTTGTCCGATGGGGTTCTTCTTTGTCTCATTTTGCATCTCCCTG
Organism: Periconia sp. R9002; assembly: GCA_023627715.1. Lineage (NCBI taxonomy): Eukaryota > Fungi > Ascomycota > Dothideomycetes > Pleosporales > Periconiaceae > Periconia > Periconia sp. R9002. The sequence goes on along the minus strand of JAMAHW010000049.1, from coordinate 190,537 downwards.
TGGTTTCCTTTGCGTTGTTGGGGGCAGGACTCTACGGCGTTTCTGTCCTTTTTCTTTTGGCGCTTGGGCGGAACATCTTTCTTTGCATTTCCATATCGTTTCATGTCTTCATGTCACATACGGCATTTTTGGGTTCTTTCATCAACATTTCTATCTTGGCATACAAGAAAATCGCGTCCATCTAGCAGTCTTGTATATACATACAACATAGCATTGCATCACATCTCATTTCAGAGCAAACTAGAGCAAAATCATACTTTTCCTCTTTCCAGCACTTCCATTTTCTGCTATTCCCATTTGCGTATTCAGAACACACAGGAACACTCTTTGCTTCACTAAGGAGCTGCATCTCACCATATCCTTGCAAATTTATATATACTTTACGCACATGCGCATACACATGTCCATGCATACGTAAGTAACATGCACCTACCTACATTAAACCACTTCCCACCACATATTCCCAAACCAGAAAAGCAGCGTCAGCGTCACACAGTGAGTGCAAATAGAAGAACCGAAAAGGAAGAATCACATTCAAACCGTGTCACAGCATGACATCGAAGCGGTGAAAAGGAGAGAAAGAGAAAAAGGGTGAGGTGTGTGGAACCCGCGGATCCGCGGACCCGCGTCCCAGTTCCCGTATACACTCTCTGGCAATTTTACCTACCGCACGGGAACGGAAGGTGAAACCGGGGTGTGCATTTTGTTAGAGAGTGTGGTGGGGGTGAAGTGTTTGTGGTTAGCGGGTATGTGCTTTGGGGTAGGTAGGATTCGCGACTTAAGTGGAGGATTGGGGATGAAGTCTTTGGAAACTTTTGGTGGCGGGAGAGAGAAGGGGAAGGATAGAGTGGCGTGTTTTGGGGGGGCGGAGATGGGCGCTTGGATGGGAGACGGATTGATGAGGCATCGGGATGGGAGGTGCGTTGTTGAGGATTGAGGCATGGGTGGACGCGTGGAGAGGTAGCGGGAATGTGTGACAGAAGACGGGGAGGGGAGGAGCGGTGTGCTGAGTCGCGAGGCAAGGTAGAGAACTGAGGTGTCTGGTAGTATGCAAAACAGATGATCCTAAGAGACGGTCCAACAAAATTGAGCTGAAAAGCTCTCGTTCTTGGAATTGTACAACTCTAGTACCTTGTCGCGGTATGAATGATAGTTTATCCTTTCCCTACGCGGCGAATCAAGCCAGCCTGCAGATATGCGAGCTGTATTACGAATTACGTTTTTCACTCCGAGATGCAATTGAAGCGTGAAGCTGCCGGGAAGGTACGTCAAATCTCAAGGCAGAAAAATGAGCTGTCCTCGCGGAATTGGTAGGTCGTGTGACCTCAACAACGGGTAGCAGCGTGAAAAGCAGCTCAAGCAACGGCAAAAAACAGTATAAAGTTATACAGCTCATCATGCATGCTCACGTAGCCGAAGCCGTTGATAGTAAGTCATCCCGCAGAATTAGTTTATGCTCCTGTTGCTTGCGGGCCTGGGTTGGAAGCTCCGAATGCTGACTTGTGACTTTTTCGGAGTCGCAGTTACTGGAGGTCGGGTGGAGTATATAAGTCGGACTTGCCATTACTTCAAACCTCGTTTTATTTCCTCGCTGCATTCTCTCTTTATTTCACATGTTTTGTTCGCTGCAAGCTTGGTTTTTCAAGTCTTCTATTTTCCTCAAATTTTCTTTGCTGTGGCTATTGGGTTTTTTCTATTTCCTCGTAAAACTTACATCCTCTCATATCTATTTGCCGTCTATGGACGGGTGTCCTCCATCTGCACCTGTCATTCTCTGTAAAGAATCTATGCTATACATCTTTTCTTTCTTTATCTCTCATTTTTCGGCTCTGTGAATGTACTTTGTCTCTTATATTTCTCTCTTCTTGCGCACTTTGGCCATGTCCGGTGCTTGTCTAACCATACGCCCGCAAAAGCTACGGTGAGCAGGTCTTCACTTTATTGTTCAGTTCGATTTCTACTGTTCCATCGAAACTCTGCAACATTTCCCTCCGTATCTTGTTCTTCTCCAAGCATTTTTTCCTCGTCCAGTGAACTACATACACTACAGATGACTGGGTAAGTAATCATCCCCTCCCCGAACCCGTCTTCATCTTGGTTCTAACATATTGCGCAACATTCTAGACTCGATCATCCTTCTCGGTCTACTTCTTGTCCAGATGTGACTTCCGAATCTCTGCGCGATGTTCTTTCTGGCTGGATTTGGATCACCCTTTCAGCCTACACCTCCAATTAGGAACTAGCATTGCATGCCTCCATTTACCGCTCAACAGAAGCCGGTTCTGCCACAGTATGAGCTAGAATGCCTGTACCAATGACTTCAACTTAACGTCGGAGTTTTTAAAGAAGGAACGACCTTCGTATGAACATTGTTGATCATGGTACGTCACTTGTCTTCGAGCGCAAGACTTAATCACTGACGGATTGGCTAGATGTCCTCCAACATAACGTTTCTTCCACGAATGTGATATCCAAAATGACCCCTCTCCAGGCGAGCACACAGTCAGCCCTGGATCTCCATATTCCATTCAACATTATCAACTGGACTCACATCTACTATTTTTTGGGACCGGCTATGTGTACCAATCTTGCCCCTCATTTTTTGCAAGAGAAATCCCCGAACTATATACACTTGACGCGCATTCATACGACCTGTCTATATACTTTTCTCCGCATGGACATGTTTTACCCCTCGAACACGCGACCGTTCGCCTTTAGTCCGCCCCAGTCTAACCATAACGTTCACGGCGAAACAGACGAGAACGTCTTTAAAAACATCGCGCGCTTCCTTGACGCTTGTACAACCAAGCCCCACCCTAATCATGCCAGCCTACGAAGCCTGTTGAGCCGAAAAATCAGACTGTCGACCCGCTATACGCTAAAACCCGAGTATGCGCTATGAACCAGCCCTGGGCTTTTTTATGTGTCTCTGGGTCCGTCTCTGGCGCGGTCATTGGCATTTTGCGGCCGAGACCCCCAATCTTCAAGACACTATTACTGGATGTTCCGAGAAGTACAAATGGGCGACGGACAATGGTGGACCGAAGGCTTCGTATAGGACCATCTCATAGAACAACACATCCTGGAACGCTTCCATCCGCCCGTGTTCTTGTTCCCGCTTCGCAGGTTTATCATTAAGCCAGATCGTATGCAGATATTTCCACCCCTTTCACTTATATATCCTACGGCAATGGACGGCACCACAAACCAAACACCTACTGCAGATGTTAAGCCCCAACAACATGCTTGGACCTGCTCCAGATCAGATTTACGGCATTTTATATACACACTGGAAACAACATGAGGGGTATGCCTCCCTAGACTATATACGAGTATTCACATATTAGATTTGGTGGTTACCCCGGATACCAATTCGGGTAAAACGTCCAACTATGAAGTTAGTATGAGCGATGGTATCCTGTTTGATACTAGCAAAGTCCGGAGATTACCCAATAGCAATAAGGGAAACGGAAAGCTCACTCCTCGCCGGCGGAGAGGATAACTGGCCTATATCTCCCGACGTTATGGTAAGGAGGAGGATGGTTTGACACAGTAAGCCTGAACCAGCGGCTGCGGATGATTTGCGAAAAGTAAGTCGGCTGATATCTACTAGGACCTCTTGTTCATCATTCCCTAAATGAATGATGAAAAAGGGATCCTAGTGGACATCAGCCGACGTACTTTTCGCAGTCACAAGAGGGATGGTTGTTCTCGATTATAAGCAGTGGGCAGGGGACGGATAATCCTTCTATGCAGTCAGGAAACCCACAAAAGAATATTTGACACATTACATACGGACAGCTCAATCTCCATGGGACACGACTTCCTTACATATATCACCAAATCTAGGCGTCAAAACCAAAAGTAGGCAAGGCCATCCTACATGGACATGCATAGAGCTTGCACATAGAAATCCTGTCTGCAGTGTTCATTTGCATCTCATGATTCCAGCCATCACGGAACATTGTCTCATATGTGAGACTACTATATATACTACTACACGACTATCGGACGAAAACGCGTCCCAATAGCAAATCACTCTCAAACTGGGTTGCTACCATGAAAGAAACCCCTCGTTTCAAACTCAAGGCGGCTCAGCCAGGGAGCCAGGGCATCAGCAACCTATGAGCTGACGAAGCTGGCCTAGCCCTACGACTTTGGGGAAAAGAGCGACGATTATATACACGAGAATTATATATACAACCAGGAGTATGGATCCCAAACCGATCGCAAGCTTGGATTGTGCCCTCGGATGGAGGCGCACGAAAATAATATACTATAGACTGGATACTAGGTGGCAGGGATCGAACGTAATTGGGGCCAATGAGCCGAAACTCACCCAGGGGGCGGCTAAAGAGGCATTCCTGCAGATGTGAAACCGGGGGTATATTACTTCCAGTTTTCATGGCCCAGTCTCGTCTTAACTACATAAGGCGTCCGGACAAACAGCTGATGTGGGAGGAGGTCGAAGAAGCCAGCGACTCCCAACTCCACCAAGTGCACACGGCACACTTACACATGTCTTGTTCAGCCGCATCATCCTTTTCTCGGAAGAAGTCGTGCTCCAGCACGAGTATCAGCACTTGAGTTGGAAACTAGAATTGGCTAGAACTGCCCTCTATATATATGTTGGCACGGTCACCATCTGCGATTTTTGAGACTGAATTAAGATTTCTTAATGAAGAAATTCGCGATTATATATTGGGTTCATCAACATAACCTCACCCACTGAGTGAGGACGGCGAGGAGCTGAAGCGCATGATGAGAGCTGGTCAAGAGATCTGCCTCCACGCCGTGCTGAAGCGACCAGCCAAAAAGCCAAAAAGCCGGACAGAGGCATGAGATGCATGGGACAAGATTCGTCTCGAGCCGGGAATGGTCTGAATCTCCGCAGTGTTCGCAGAGCATGTCGCCCACCGATTGAATGACTTATATATATATTAAACTATTAGGAGGGCTTCTACCTCGACGAAAACAAGAACCGAAAGTAAGAACCCAAAAAGGCGGACCAGCTTTGATACCGAAAAGAGGCTTATATATATACATATCTATATTCGTAATCGACCTCGTTCGAGCACCATCATCTTCACGTCGATGAAACCCCTAAGGCGGACTGGGGTACACAAACTTCGGGAAATTGATTTTTCTCCGGACCTTCGACCCCTAGTAATCAAGGTAAACAAGCAATGGTCGTAGACACCGTGCGAGTGCAAATCGGGCTACTGGGACTTTGTTGTTGTTGAGACAAAGGTTGTACGATGATGGCAATTAGGATTGTCATCCTCTTCGACCGACGTCAGCCCTGTAGCCAGTCACGGACGACAACTGTCCGTGGCATGCTGTGGAGAGTTTCTCGCGTCGTTGTGGGACGGCGAGAGGGGCTACCTCGCTGTCCAAGGGAAGAAGATTTCCTTTTATATCAGGAAGAATCGCATGACGTGGCTAAGCCGTTACCAAAAGATGGGAACCTTGAAGGATATCTTACGTATATGGTTGAAAGAAGTGACTAATTAAACCAATTAATTGCGAAGAAGAAAACACTTTTAATATGGTCAAAAGATAAAAACGAATTATACGGATTTTAAGAAGGATCGATTGATGAGTTTGGAAAGATTTGTATCTAGCAGACAAAATAGAAGACGGGGATGGTTATTTCATGGTGTAGCAACTCTTGCTCGTAGTTGAGGGCTGGGGGAAGGGAAATAAAGCACTTGATGAAAGCACAAACAAAAAGACGTCTATAGTATGAAATCCCAAGAAAGTGGAACTGTCGAAGGTTCAGTTAAAAAGCGTTCCAAGTCTTCTCATCCACCTGATTTTGGAATGATTTTCTCTCTACAAATTTCAAGTTATAGACCTTCTACCTAGGTAAGCAACCCCGAATAAAATCACGTGATCCACCACACCCATCACACATCACCTCGATCACTACACTCCCCTCCAGTCTTACATACTCACCTCATTTGCCAAAAAAAACATCAAAAAAACATCTCCTTCGTCATCATGACCAGCCCTCTTTCGCCCCATCCTCCTCCGCGCCACCCTACCCAGATATAAAAAGTTAACAGCGTACATACTATACCCACCCACACGCGGCCAGCTCCTAATAATAGCATCAATCAATCCACAAACCTGCATACATACATAAATACTCTATCGAAATCAACCCCACCACCAGCCGCCTACCACACCGACGCCACAGCACTACCTAACTCACTAACCAATCTAATCCAATTCTCTATAATGTAGTCCAACTTGCGCCACCTCCTAAGTAAATCCATACATGTTTGAATCTATCGAACAATAAATACCTTTCCTTCGTGGAGCGAACAAGGTAGTAAAAATTGACGATCCTTATCCCGTGGGGAGGTAGGTGTGGCGTACTTGTACTGTTCTTTCGTTTGTTTATTAACTAGTTGATCCATTAATCTATTTATATCAACTCAATGCTACCTATCCTACCCACAAATCAACATGTTCCTATATGTACATGTACATGCACCATAACGGAACAAAATGATCGCCATATCCCATCATCCTCTTTCCCTACATAGATATACATACATCTTTGCTACCAATATTGAAGTTTGTTTGTAACACTCTCACAACAGCGCACCCCGCTTACGCGCGTCCGCGTCCAACGAGTGGGGCAAGGGATAGGGGTGTTACAAACGGCGCTGCATTCCTGGTGCATCTGTAACGATTGCTTTAGGTGAGAAGGTTGGTGGATCGATCGATCGATATAGCATGAAGTTTATTAAATAAGGATTTGGGCTGTATTTGGATTTTGGGTGTTTTTGTGTTTTGGTGAGATGGGGATGGTGGTGGGATGGTGAGATGGTTTGGTAGGGACGAGGGAAGGTGAAACGGAGTGGGGCTGCGTTGTTAGATGTTACAGCAGATGCTGAGATTTGGTGGGATGATTTTGGTGAAGGAGGGGGAGCTTTTGTTTTTGCGGGTACATACAAGTAGATTGCACATAAAAAGGAGAATTGTGAAGAACTGCGAGTGTGATGATAAATCGGTATTAATTATTAAGATGGGTGTATCTGTCAGCGGAGACTAGGGTATCTATCTAGTAACTACGGAGATAAGGAAAGAGGTGTAGGTAGATGATGAGAAAAAAGAAGAGCAAAATGCTGATCTTCTTTTTATAACGCCAGGTTTCACATGCTTTTTTTCCGACACGAAGAAAATAGCAACAGCAACAAAAACTTTTTCTGCAACCTTTCCGTGAGTGACTTCTCCTTGCCCCACCCACCAAACCGATCTAAACGTCCCCTTTTGGAGGAAAGATTGTCGTGTTTGCAGCAACCACGCAAATCGCTTACTCCTTTCCCCTCGTTTTCCCGCGCACACCCTCTCCCATCTTGATAAACCATGGGCCCCGCGCATGGAGATGGTCAACAATAAACTCCAGGACAAAAAAGGTTGTAGATCGTCCGGTTGTTGAATGGTCGCGTAGATGCTTCCGTTGAATTGTGGATGCGATGATGTTGGCCAAGATCGGCTTTTTAGCCAGAATTGGGTGTTGATGAAGATCTTCGCTCTTGCAAAAACAACTTCAACTTGGTGGTTTACACACTTGGAATATGTGTTTTGGATCGCACTTTGATGTGAGGTGGATCGTTCTCGTTTCGTCTTGTCTTGGTTTGTCTTTGGTGATTCCATTCTCAGTCTGGCATCCTTTCATCGTTTCCGATCATGAAATGTTCGTTCTTCTTCCCCCCTCTGTTCGCGCAACATAGTGGAAGAGGAGCTCATTCCGATTCGGAGACGCTTTCGATGGACACTGAAGGGGAGTCGTCTCGTCGGATGCACCTGCTGGCTGACTTGACGGTGTTGGTGTCAAGGGTCAGAGCAGAAGGGGTGTCGGGGACCTGGACTTGCTCGACCTCATCGTCGTCCAAGGCGAGCATGGGGATGCGGAGCATCTGACGGCCGACGAGGTTGGGGATGTAGACATAAGTGGATTCGGTAGACATGGTGGCAGACATGGTGGTAGGTATGGTTGTATTTGGTGTGGAAGTGTTGCGAGGAGCAAGTATAAATAGGTTTAATCACTTGTGAGAGATGAATGGGGTTGTGGTCTTGTGACAGGTTACCAAATACGGGAATATGTGATGTGAAGTGAAGATGTGATGCTTTGTTGTTGTACAGCAAACTGATCCGTGGAAAGCCGGGGAATGCGATGCCTATATACCCCACGCGTGAGCATGCCCCTTCTCACACACGGCGCAGGAATGCCATACATGGGCTTGGTTATCGCCTGCATGGCGTCGTAAGGACATGGCCAATCCCCGCCCCCTAAACTCCACCCTTACCTCCGCCCTCCCTGCTGCACGGCGCCCCCGTCCAATACAAAGGCAGAAGGCATCCAACATCCCTGGGCCGGACGAGAACGGCGGTTACAAGTCGCTCCGCTCATGATGCCTCGAGTATTGGCAGTCTGCCTACCGTTTAGCCGTCCGCCGCCTGTCATTGGCATTCGTGCCATCCAAACATGGAGACAGGCTGATACGGGCATAGTCTTATCCCCCGTGAGTCTAGACTCTGTAAATCCGCACCGCGAGATGACTCAACCCCACGCTAACGCTATTGAGGCGGCTCCTTTTCGGCCTTTGGCGGAGCAGCCACCTCAACAACATGCCGAAGATAAGACCGCTCCTCCATAACCTATCTCCACGACGCCATGTCAGCATGCCCGTTGAAAAGCATACGCATGCATTTCCTCTCCTTTCGTCTTGCGGATGTGATTCTTCTCCGACTTCTCCGTGCGTTACTCATCTCGTCAAATCCCCTCCGCCTCCTCCGTCTTCTCCGCTAGTCGCACGCAAGATTAGTCCATCTGCCCGCCCCAAGATAGATCACGATGCAACAAACAAGGCAGAAATTCCGTACAGGAGCGGAAGGATTCTTGTGAGCGAGTGGTTCCTCGCTGCGTGTCCTCACTGCCTGATGCATGCAGTCCATGACAGGGGCCGACACTAATCAGGTCATGTGCCATCAACGCCGAGCATGGATCCCACCGGTCATGACGTGAATGTTAATAGTCCTGCTTCAAACGTGGACAGCGACACCATTCTCCAACTAACAATGATGATTTGATTTACACTAACCTTTCACCATCTCAAGCATGTGCCTCGGGCGTATCTACTCCATTGTACATTTACCGTGACCAGAACACGACTGCAGCTAGAAAAGAAATTTGCCAAGGTGATTCGTCCTCAAATCACGCAATGGGAACCTGCAGACGCAATATCTGCAACCCCCCGGAAAGGCGAATTGGAAGCAAAACTGTCATCACCATGGCATCGTCAACTCTCCGCGGCCTTCCAAAACCTTCCGCCGGTTCTTGGTATGTGTGACGGCCTAGCCTTGGCGCCATGTCCGCTGTCCACCAAAAAAGCAACCCAAGCAAACCCACGATATTGCCAAGAGAGGCACCCGCTAGCAATTCGTTCTCTACGTTGCATTCAGCCTGAGTTCGATGCTCGGTATGGTATATCTTGGTCGGCCATGATCGTGAGGTCAATGTGAGGAGACTATTGCTACTGCTTGAACGGGCACATTGAGGAACGGATGCAACATGCATCGTCGACGTGTCCATGTTGGCGGAAGAACACGAGAAAAAGCAAAATCCGCTGAGTCTAGATTGAAATCGACGTAGTAAGTAAATTAGGAACACCCGCGGTCCAAGTACGACCGGCACGATGGGAACGACATGCCACTGTGAGAGGATCGCCAGCTTTGCCCAGACCAATGAATTCAACCCGCGGGCAGACATGCAACATACAAAACTCGCTCAAGTGGAGCATCAGCCACATCATGCAGAAAGCTTCCCGGCAGCCACGCCCTCTAGATTCGGAAAAGACGAAACGTCTACATACCGCATATGCCCATTCTCTCCGCCTGTCCAAGAATACCACAAACACATCACACGCAGCGGGTGTGACATGCCTCCGGTTTTCGTGACTTGAGCAGACAACATGTACCACCTCTGCTGGTGCAGCATCATGCCGCATATCCGTGCAGTACCCCATACGTTGTCGATATGAGTGTCTAGTCCATCCTCTACAAGTCTAATCGTCACTTTCACGTCAGAGGCGCTTTTGGAGTATCTCCTATTCCAAACAAAAGTCCCTCTTGGATATATCAACGCCAGAATAACACTCGTTCTCACCCTTCCCTCCCACTCCAACTTACACACCCATACCCTACTGTAGATGGCGTAGCATGGGATAGTGTAGTATACCCAAATCAAATCTGATCGCTCATGCTTACGTCCCCCTTCATCTCTCGTTCCTCCGCCAATAACGAATCAAAACTATCTTCTTCTTCCCCTCCTTCACTTTGCATTGATAACCAACTCAGTTCCCTTCTCGAAAGGCCCACCTACCCTCTAAAGAAGTTCATATAACTATCGACCATTTCTCCTTGCAATGAAACAAGCACATGTATAAATGCCTATTCTACGCACTGTGTTCTGTTGGAGGTGGGTTGTACGGACGTTGTTTATCGTCATGGTGGGATTTAGTTGCGTATCTATGTACACATCTATAATATACTATACATACATACACACCTATATGTCTGCAGCATTCGAGGACGGTTAAGAAAGCATTTGCTCCAATGGATCTTACACAAGTCTGCTTCTGCATGTCGGGAGATAGGGAGTGTGAGAGGAGCATTTTATTTATGTAAAGAAGTAGTGTTACATATAATTTTACCAGAGGAGGTTGATCCGTCAGTCACCCCGGGGTTCAAAGGCGTGAAGATCTACTTGTGCATACACGGGTACATATGCAAGTGGCGAAGGAGACCAATCCAGTAAGCAAGGCTTCGCATCTTTTCGATAAACAAACTGCATGAGTTGAGATAAGATGTTGAAAATTTGATTAAAGCAAATAGTCCGGCACTTCAGGATGACTCTGTAAAGTTTTCCCAAGCCTTGGCTTTGCGTCTGCTAGCTTCACAAAAGATAGGAAATTTACGCCCAAGTTCATATGCATAATTAAGCCTTTACATTCCTTCATTCATCGTTTCTTTTCGACCACCCTAGAGAACTTCGAACTGCGTACAGATTTTGTTAGCGGAGAGAAGTTGGTATCGATAACTGGGGATGGATATGGACTTTTCTTTCACGGACAATACTGCTGCATGTTTATCATCGCAAACGATTGATTGAAATTATTTACAAAAGATGGATAGATAATCCCGACATGGAGCACCTCAATCTTGAAGATTATCCGCAGCACAAATTACTAACACAAAGTAAAACTTAACGGATATTGATTTTCAAGCCCAAAAAAAAAAAAAAAAAAAAAAAAAAAAAACGACAAGATAATGCAGCGAGCAGACTGCTCTTTACGGAAAAGAATTGCCCGCCTGAGTAATTTACGCTATCCATCTGACAAGCAAATGCATAAAGCGTATCGTATACATTGAAAGTCATCATCGTGAACTTTTCCGTGTTGAAAGGTGAACTATTTCGGCGGGCTATGTACAAAAAACACACAAAGGCAACAAAAGCAGGGGCATTTGCGATACAAGAGCAAAAGAAAACCCGCGCAGTCTCCTTCTCCATTCACATTCCTACAACGTGCAAAGGAAAAGTAAAATGGTAAAGAAAACAAGGATATCGCGAACACACAAACTACATTGTCATTTTTTCAAACAAAAAAGTCATTCAATGGGACCAACATACACACATAAAACGCACACAGACACACTTCATTACACAAAGTCCCTATCCGACCTCCCTTTGGGGTCATCATACGTAACCGTGACCTGATCCGTCCGCCTGACCTGTCCCTCCGGCACCAAATCGTCTCTGCTGCCAAAGCGAGGGTACCCCGTGATGGAGAGGTTTGCATCGTCTTTGGACAAGGAGGAGTCGTTGGCGCCCGACTTCTTCGTAGACCGGTCCTCGAGGTCGTAGTACCCAGCCGTAGACGGATTCTTCGAACTCGCCGTCGTAGACTTCGTGCGTGACGTGCCGATGAAGCCGGAGAAGGAGGATCCCAGACGGGAGAGGAAGGGGGAATCGATGAAGACCTGGCGGATGGACGGCACGCAACCCATGATGATGACGATGCATTGTTCCAGGGGGCCGAAGAGGACTTGGTACGTCGCGTCGTACTGCACGTCGACGCTGACGGCGGTGGCTTTCGAGGCCGTGTAGATCCAGTAGGTTTTCAGGATGGACATGAGCATCGTGAAGATGGAGAGGCACATGACGAAACACAACCCGATGCGCTCGCGGAGCGGCATCTTGAGGTCCCAGATGAACCAGACGGGGAAGAGGACGTAGGTTAGGTCGGCGAAGGAGTTCACGGCTGTTTTTTTAGGGGGTGAGGGTTAGTGGGGTGCATTTTTTTGGTTATTGAGGGTGCCGTGGGGTATTGGGGAAACTTACATTGTACGAAATACGCCATGTAAAGCCACACGCGCGGATCCCATTTGGATTCGGGGACTATGAAGATGTTCCACAATGCCTCAGTCGGGGTCACTTGCACGAAGGCGATGGGCATGATGACGATGCCGCTGACGACTTGGAGTATGGTGACGGTGATGAGGAACCACTTGAACCAGTAGTGGACGAGGCCGAAGAGGCGGATGAGGAGGATGGTGACTGAGATTCGCGCCAGAAGGGATGTGAGAACGGCGCCCGGGAAGGCGATCCAGTTCCATTTCAGGATCTGGACGAGCTCCCAGGGCCAGAGGTCGCGGTCGTGCTTGCCCATGCCATATTTGAGGGAGTAGGTGATGGTGCATTGGAAGACGACTCGGATTATCTGGTCGTGGAGTTAGGATCGTGAAGGGATGAAGTTGTCATGACAGGGAAGCAGAGATCTACAGATAGAGGGTGAGGTTCTTGGGGACATGAGTCACTTACCGTAGCGACAAACATCAACCAGCAGTCCCACCCTGGAGGCAGCTTCTTGAGCCTTCGCGCATAGAACCAAAGGCCGGACGTGATCATAGCAAAGACGGTGAAGAGCCATGTCACACCCACGACCCACGGCCCGCGCCCCGGATCACCTGGGTTGACGGGCGTGGGCATCGGTCCTGAAGGGTCTGGCATCTTGGTATTCGTTCCTTTTGCCTAGCTGCGTCGACGATTCACTTCTTTGCGCAAAAAGGTCGTCACGACTCTTTCGTGGTGTGGCGCTATGCTAGAGAAGTGGGGGGAATCTTCGCCAGTGGAAGGGAGGAAGTGCTTTTGAGTTCAAGCCAGTGCTGACACTTTCCAACTCCCAAGAACATTGAACGAGAGAAGGCTGGATTCTCGTATCCAAACTCAGAATTAGCGCCCACACCCACCTCCGCGTGGTGCATCTGTGGACTGATTCTCTGGAGGCAAGGGGGCTCGATCTTGTTCGGTTTCCGAACTGACGAGTCCGTCGACGAGGCGTCTGCAGAATCAGCAGTCGCATCAATTATCTAGCCCGAAGAAATTGGAGGGTCGCTTGGCTTCGCTGCATGTCAACGAAAAGGGCCAGCACATGTGTAAGCGAAGCATGGCGTATTTGATACGAGACAAACCCCTGCGCTGCTTATGCGTAATATTTGTAGAGGTGCGGCACACTGATCCCTCCAATGTTAATGAGCCTTGGGTCTCGGTCCACGCTCGCCTCTTTCCGAATTTTGGTTAGCTTTCTCCGTTCTCCAACGACTTGCCTCATACAGTAATTACGATGGATTGACGGGGAAAAATGGATTTCATGTAGCATTGAAGGTTTGGGATAAAGTATTACATTGCTTTTTCGGAATCAATTCATAAACGAGTTGTCTGTTGTAGACTTCCCGTACCTACATGTACTGTGCATCAATGGTCTAAAATTAGGTTTACGCAAGAGGGGCTACCAACATGTTTTGAATGTGTAATTAAAATTTAGATAAGACTTTTTGAACGAAGAGAAAGATATTTTTAACAAGACACATGTGCTTCCTCCACAAAGCCACCCAGTTGTACACCTCGTACTCATTGTCTCAAAGCAGCAAGTAGTAAAGTAGTCTACCGGAAGCACAAATGCTTAACCCACTCTAGATGCGAAGCCACCGAGTTTCCTAAACGCGACCATCAGCTTCATCTTGCTGAGACACTTTTTCGTTTTCCGACACTGCTGGTGCTTCACTTGAATTGCTCGAGGTGGCTTTTCGGATATCTTTGAACCCCATACCCCAGAAAACAATGAAGCATGCGACGGCTAGTGCAGTGACGAGATAAAAAGTACGGTTGATGCTATTCGCGTACGCAGTGAGAATTCCTGGTAATTCGTCTGGTTGCACGATGGCGCGGAATCCTGTAGCTCCGGCTCGCATAACTGCAGCAGTGTCGGCGGTTGGAGCGTGCTCTGGGAGTTGCGATTTAAGGCTGGTGACGAATAGCAAGTTGCAGAGAACCAACATGATGGCTGGTCCCAGGGATTGCGTGAACACGATGAACGCCATGGCGGAAGACAGTTCTTCCCCAGTCACGAAAGCCTGGACGGCAACAATTGCCTGCACGAGTAGAGCTGCATCAGCATGTTGTTCTTACCAGTTTGCATTAAAAAGCCATTCCCAAAGATAGAATTACTCACCAAATTGAGCCCAACGCCGGCACCGAAGCCACCGAGTATTTGAAAACCGATCCACCACCCAGTCGGACTGTCCGGTCGTAGCATAGAGTACAGTCCATTTGCAATAGACAGAAAAATCGTAGAGACTACGGCAAAGGGAATGATGTAGCCTATCTTCATTACTAGAGATTTTGTCAGTCACTTGCTTTACGTTTCCAAGTTTGATCGCAATGCATCATAACTTACTCAAACCTCCTGCAACACCTGCCATGACAAGCTCAGGTAGAATAGTTGGCAAGAGGTAAACGCCACTTAGCATTGCAGAAATGCCATTGACAGCCTGGAAGTAGATCGGCAAATAGTAGACTGAGCCGTACAGTGCCGACATAAAAAGTGCCTGGAAAAGACCGGACACCCATACAATTCTCCTGCCAATGAGTGAGTGTGGGAGCAAAGCATCATCGCCTTTGCGATAGTTCCAAATAGCCCAAACGACGAATGTGGCTGCGGATCCACAGAACAACCCTATGACCTGTGAGGATCCCCAAGCAAACTCGTTGCCTCCGTACTGTAACGCAAGTAGGAGTTGTAGGACGGCGGGCGCAAACAGAATGAAGCCCACAAAGTCGAGGTAGTGGTATAGCTTAGGGAAAACGGTTATGGCCCTCGCTTTCTTTGTCTGTTCGGGTATCTGGATGAAGGCGACGGCAATAGCTACCAAAGCGCCCAAGGGCAGGTTGATGTAGAAGCCTGGTAGTTTGATTAGACATGATTCTACTCATGGATATAGCGGAGAACTGCCTGAAGTTGCTTACACCATCGCCATGTACTGTAGGATGTAAAGGCACCGCCGATAAGAGGCCCAACCACCATTCCCAATTGTCCGACTGTGTACCCATTTGTTAGATGCGAGTTACAACGATATAGGCAGAGAATCCTCAATACGTACACGAGACAGTTATACCGATTAACCCTATACGATGCAAGTTAGCGACCGCGGCCAGCATATATATGAGAGAGACAACAGGGAAACTTACCTGGTCGCCTTTCCTGAGGAACACAGCTTGATATTATAATGATGGCACCATTAATGATTCCGGCGCCACCAAGACCAGCTATAGTGCGGCCCACGATCAACATGGCCGAAGACTGCGCAGCGCCGCATAGTACCGACCCCAATTCGAAGATGGCGAAGAAGAATAGAAAGGACCACTGTAGACATATTAGCATGCGGAGCAGTATTAGGCGCAATGATGAGTTACCTTTGAGCTGAAATGGGTGAAGATCTTGCCTGTCAACGGTTGCGGTGCCGCACTGGTATTGACTTGTCAGTTGAAGAGTCGGAGGCATCAATTGCAGTGGTAAGGAAGGAAGAGAATAACAGTGAGTGTATAGAGACTACAAGGGATAGTGAAGACGGTTACCTTCCAAACTGATAGGCACTGGCATACCAGCCAATATCGGAAAGAGAATTGAAGTCATCCGTGATGCGTGGGATAGCCTGACACGCGAAGGAACACGATGGTTAGTTTCCGACTGTAAGCAGACGATGGGGTGTCAACTAACCGTACTAATGATCATGGTGTCGATGAGCATCAGAAAACAAGCCAACGCAACACCAGCCACGATGACACCCAGCTTCCATCCTGTCACGTACTGGCCGTTGCTGATGTCCTTGGACTCAGCAACTGCAGCGGGCTTCTCATGATTCTCGGGTGGTGAGGAATTGGTGAGGTCTGCCCCCGTTGGGGTGTGTGGCTTCGCGCTATCTTCCATGTCGGTCGAGGAGGTTTAGTCCACTGTAAGGGCGCAGAGAAGGGTGCGGACGGAACTAGGTACCTAGGCCGCAAAAGATAGTGGTGGCTGGCTTTTCTCCACGGGGACTAAGGGACTAAGGCGGGAACGGAGAGGAAACAAGTTGGGGGTTTGCAGGGACAAAGAGGAATGCAAAACGCTGTCAGCCGAGGGCGAATCCATGACGCCTATCATTGGTTCGTAATTGCCGTCTCACCATGTGGGTATTTGCCAGGCCGTGATAAGTCGACTGACGCATGACTACATGCATGAGGGAAATGAAAAGTTACATGGCATCTCGATTGATACGTACATGGCCAAGCACTTTACACTGGATCAATTGATAGGTGGGCCCCCGATGCAACGCGCGCCGCGCCGCACTCCTACTTCCGAATTGCTGGGTTTAAGTTAGCTACCCCATGTCAACAACTAAACTAAACTCGAGTGCATGCATCGTCAGCCCGTGCCCCGTTACTTTGCAAAATCGGGCTATGGCCAAAAACGTGTAATAATCCTCATGAGTGAGACTCGATCGATTTGAGCATCAGCACTTAAATGATAAAGTCCGTTTGCTCACCCCCCGCCCCAACCTACCCATTCATCCGACCATTTCAGACATTGCCAATGTCTAACACACAGGTCTTTATCACTGGGGCCACGGGCAGCCAGGGCTCGGCTTTGGCGCGCCGGTTGTTGGCTGATGGCTGCCTTGTGCACTCTACGGCCCGCGACCTAACCTCGCCTCGTGCCATTGCATTAGCGGACGCTGGTGTTCGCTTCACCCAGGGCGACTGGGATAATGAGGAAGCGCTGAGGACGGCTATGGCTGGGTGCACCAAACTGTTCCTTTGTCTGATGTCTGACATTGTTGAACCAGACCGCGAGCTTCGACGATGTCAGGCCATCTGCAATATTGCCCGCGAAGTGGGCATTTCCCAGATCGTGTCCTCGACGAGTTTGGGCGCGTCCATGTACGGCACCGACGATCGCCTGCAGCCCGGTACGCTCCTCTATGACCTGCTCAAGATCAAGAAGGACTCGGAAAAGATTGTAGAAGCTGGCCCTTGGACCTACACGCTTTTGCGCCCGGCCTATTTCATGATCAACTTTCTCGAGCCAAACATCAATTTCTACAGCGGCTTGATCAACGACGGCATTTGGTCGACGTGTCTGACCCCCGATACCCGCTTGGGTCTTATTGACCACGAAGATATTGCTGCCGTGGCCGCGGCTGCTCTGAAAAACCCTGACGCGCCCCAGTTCAATAAGAAAGCAATTGGGCTTGTCAGCGAGTTTCTTTCCCCACAAGAGACCATGGATGTGCTGGGCGAGTTCATGGGCCGTTCATTCAAGGCATCGTTTCTGTCTGAGGAAGAGATTGACGCACTGCCTTACGGCCCTATGGTTCTTATTCATTTGGAGAGGAGCATGCGTTACATGCCCGACTATGTCGATATAGACGCCTTGAAAGCTATAACGCCGCTGACGTCGTTCAAGACATTCCTGGAGCGTGAGAAGGAGCATATAAAGAAACTTTAGATAGTTTCTCTTCTTCAAAATGAATGGATTTGTAGATGAGCAATAAAATATATAATCAACGTTCATGTCAAGTCTTAACGTGATCGAAGGACCATACATAATTTTTTCATCATAATCTCATCTGTTCTGTTTAGGCCATTTCAGGTAAAAAAAAATTCAAGTAAAAGTCTCTTAGAGCTAGGTATCGAAAGCCTAGGTAGTACACGGGTACTATTCACAGTGTCCATCCACCATTGAGAATGAAGTCCAAATCAGAGCGAAATTTTTTATACGTATTCAACTATCTACACAAAGTGCAGAGCCATCCCATTTCTCTCCACCATGTTACAATCTACCAACCACCTCAACATTTACGACCTCGGTTTCCGCCGATACCGCATCTGCGATTCAACGGCCGGAATCATCATATTCAACATCTCCTTCCTCTTCTCCGGGCGGCTTATAATCTCAATATCGTAATTCATAACAATCGCCGCGAGCGCCTGCTTCATAGTCTGCGACGCAAACCACCTCCCAGGACAAGCGTGCTTGCCATATCCAAAGGCCAGAAAAGACGGCGTGATGGTAGTCATCGACGTTCTCTCTGACGGGACCTCCTTACCCGAATCCGAACCGCCGCTGGATCCCTCACTCATGCCTTCGAACGGGCGCGAGAAGCGAAACGCATCAAAGCGCAGCGGATCACTATAATGATCCGAATCCCTGTGGATAGCGTGCGTGGGGAACACCACACGCGTGCCGGGAGGGACCTGGACGCCGTCTCCTAGGTCGAGCGGTTTCCCCACAACGTCGCGGGCCAGAGCCGTGACGGCAATGTCGGACACACGCATCGACTCGCGGATTACAGAGTCAAGACGGTGCAGCTGGTCGACGGCCTCCCTGGACGATAAACCGTCGTACTTTGCTGAGACTTGTCGACATTCGGCCTCGAGGCCGGCTAGGTACTCGGCTTTCTCGGGGCTTCCGTATAGGTCTAGCACGGAATGCCCGAATACGTAGACCATGCCTATGACGAACATGACGTTGAAGGTTAGGAGGCGGTTGGCGAGTTTGGTGGGTTCCATTTGCTCTGGTCCTTCTTTGGCACACTTGGGGATAAGCCATTGGAGGAAGTCGTTCTATAGGGGGGAATGAGTTAGCATTACGGCGGGAAATGGATTGCAGATTCGGATAGAATGGCAGGGAACAGAGGAGAGATGGAGAGTGCCATTTTACGTCCACTCTGATACCTTTCTCTCTCTCAATGAGAACAGATCTCGTCTCATTAGAGAGAAAGGCATGAGAGTGAACGTAAAATGCGATTGGTACTTCGAAAAGTCCAATCCATGGCCCGACGATCTGATGGACGTCTATGATACGACTAGAAAATAGAGCACTTAACTGGAACTTCCGAGCCCTCTTCGCCACCTTCCCTCCAGATCTTAATCCTCTCTTTCACAAAAGGCACTAATATCTTCAGACAGCGGGCCTGATGATACTTTGCTTTCAACGCCAAGATCGGTCCTACGATGGGCCTTAGGAGAGGCGGCATGGTGTTGATCATGGCGGTGCCCATAATGACGGCATCAGAGAAGAGCCTCGACTGTTCAAAGTACTGCTCATCACGACACGTAGGCAACCCGATGAGGATTCGAATAGCCGCCCGCATAATGATGCGACCGCAAGCGTCCCAGGCATTCACTGATTTCCACTCCGTCGAGGTGCCCCAGACATCCGTGAAGGCGGCGTCGACTTCATCCGCGGTGGCGGCAGCAAGAGAGGCGACATCCTTGGGATTGACCAAATGTTTGCGAACTACGTCGAAGTGGATTACGTTCATGTAAATGTCGCGATCCGAAATCATGTAGGGGAGTTGGATCGTTTCAAGCTGGGCGCCAAAGGCTGTGAGTTCGCTTTCTGGTTTGCTAAGGACGCGCAGAGCTTGCGGTGGCAGAACAGCCACATCTCCGCCCGTCCAGATGGTGGGCAGCGCGAATGGAAGGTTCTTTGCTTTGGAGATACGCGCGTAGCCATTGTGAGTCCAGTTCTTGACCGATGTTAATGAAGTGAGCAGAGCGCGCTTGTGCGCAAAGAAGCCCCGCGATGGAGCGCCGACGTTTTCGACGGTTTTCCAGAATTGCTCTCTATCGCGACTCGCTTTGGAGTTGTCTAGAGCAAGGGTGCGGAAGGTGAAGAAGGTACCGATGATGACTCCAGCGACAAGGAGAAGCAGTTGGCCTGAATCCATCATGGTGGAACTGCAAATGTCCTGGTTGGCGGCGCCTTGATCAGCTGGGAGATGGGTGCTGGAGGACGTAGGTACAGATTGATTTTGCGGGGCGGGATATCAAAAAACGATCATTAACTGCTGGGACGACGCATGGGTTCCTCCACTCCACAGTTCTACCTAGCAAACTTTGATAGTCGGTATAACGGTTATCCATACCATCATCACGCGTTGCGTTGTTTGGGCTGGCCTCAGCCGGAGCAATGCATATGCGGGATTGTATACTTTGCGCCTAGAGTACGTTCAGCCCCAAGGCTTAGCAGGGGTTACATACATGTACGGCATGGGCTGACAGCAGTGAGGGAGACCCCCCTGTTGAAAAACGAGCATCATCATCAAGGGTGTATAATTGGTTTGCTCAATACAAAACATGACGCCTCTCACATGAATAATCTCATGTTGAAAATTAGTCAACTACATACATTTATAGAACATGCAAATGTCCAAGTCGCTGGAAAGGCTGGGCCCCACTGTGCTACATAGCGTTTCCAGGATCTACGTACGAGCCAATTCAGGCTGGCAGACGCACCTCCATCACACTTTCATGGCTTGCGGGGTTATACACGTAAGTCTTGATCAGCTGGAGCCCGGCGTCTGCGAGGATGTTCCGCCACTGAGATTCGGAGCGCTCCATGCCTGCGAAAGCGGCCATCATGGTCAAGTCCATCGAGAGTGCGTCTACGTGGGCGCCCACCTCGGGAGGAATCATCTCGTCGATAAGGATGACGGAATCCGGAGCCATAGCCGCTTTGGTGTGCTCAAGTAGCTTGGCCACCTTGTGTGGGGGGTGGTTGTGGAACACGCCCCGCAGAAAGTAGAACTTGGCCCCTGTAGAAACCTTGGCGTCAGCCCGTATACTTTCTCATTACAAACACGGCGCATATTTTTTCCAAAGAAGCTAGCTTACCTTTAATCGGCTGGGGCTGAAAGAAGTCGTGGACAATATTTTCCACCCCCGCAGTGGGCAGCGCATTGGCAATCGAGTGCGGCATATCCTGGAGAATGACGCGCCCAGGGATCTCGGGGAACATCTTCTTGAATTCTGCACATTGATGCCCGATGCCGCCGCCAATATTGACGTAGACAGCCCTATCAGGGCCACACCCGCTGGCTTGCTCCTTTACGGGGTACACGGACAGCCAGGAGAGCTCCGGTTCGCGCCGCGACGCCATGAAGTCGTTGAAGTAGCCCAGGTTCTCCGGATGTTGAGTAAACCATTCGAATCCGTGCAGATCCGTCTTCCATGCATCTTGGAAGACCGTGTGTCGTTCATCGGTGGGGTTTCTGTAGCCCGTCTTCTTCAAGAAAGCCGGCAAGGCCGAGTACTGGGGCGTCACGGTCGAGAAACTATCATGATAATGCAGGTTAGCTAAGGGATGGTTGCAAGGATAGATGCATGGACGAATCGGTACATCAATGGAAGACACGATGTCGAAGTGGACCCTGTTTCAGTGAAGAATTGACATGTGTGAAACAATGAGCAACTTACTAATGGTTTACACCAGCTTCGGCCACTTTCTCTGTCAAGTTCTTGGTGACTTGGTTGGCCGCGAATTCGTTTCCGGAGACTTGTTTGACCGCCGCAATCGCGGCTAGGTATTTCAGAAGGCGACCTGCACACGGGAGAGGATACCGGGTTAGCCGAAAAAATCATGGCGGACTCCTCATACTTCATGCAGCGCCAATCTTCGGTACTTACTGAGTAACAAGGCTTCAGCGCCAGTCTTTTCAGATAGGGTCTCGACCGACACAGCCGTACCATCATTTTCGGCTAGAATCCGAAAGAGTTTCAGATCAAGGCCAACCTTGACCACCGCCGCTTGGAGATTCTAGGTTCCGTTGGATTAATTTCTGTTCTGGCACAGCAACATCCCCCCTCTCTGCTCTCTTATCAAACGGGGCATCTTACCACGCTTCCGTATCTATGCAATGTTTCATCAGCCGTCTCCAGCGAATACGCCATGCTGTGCAGAGCAGATATCAGTTTGAGACGCCCTTCATCACTGGCGGTTGCAGCGAACTGCTGGATAGAACCGAGAAGAGCATCCATGATGGCGGGGAGGAATGTAAACCGGTAGACGGAGCTGTGAACTTCGGAGTCTGGTCTGGAAAAAAAGACGACGACGGACGTAAGCTGACCTGAGCGAACAGAGGAAGGTGTGCAAGGACGGGCTGGAAGTTCTGTTCATCGCGTATTCTTTTATCCCCATGTTTTTAGGGTGAGGGTGGGGTCCCCAAGAGAGGTAATTCTACCATAGTTTGATAGTCGTAACCCGATAACTCACCGGCCCTCAAACTGTGCCTTTTTTTTTCTTTTTTTGAATCAGGCAGGTAGTATGCACTGAATGACCCAAGATATCAGCGCTAGCAAAGGCAACAACGGCTTTCTGACCGATAAAACGGTTGAATAATATGAACCTGCTGCGTGATAGTACCCAATATACGAAACCCCGTGGAACGAGGGCAGATTCCAGACTTCCCCTCTTGCCTTTTAGGTACCCAAGTTCCGAGTTGGTGGAGCAGCCCCCGGTCCGGGATACAGTTATGCAAGTTTAGGTACATGTGGGTTGATCTTTCAATTCGATGCACGTTCAAGGCGTCTTTAAGAACAAACGTTTCTGTCTCGGGAAATGCAAGGGAGAGCCGTGGGATAGTCCCATTTTTTTAATTAATTAAAGCTGAACATGGATCAGAGCATTACGCCCTAACTAAATCTCGTACGGCTGATTAGGGTGCGCAGCTCGTATTAGCTGATATGCAGGTTCAAGGTATGTTGTTCTTTGGTGGGACAAGATTGCCGTTCAGGATTACCAATCCTGCGACTATCAGTTCGCTAAACTCCACGTCTACGTTTTGTGACGGAGGGTACTTTTCATGTCCTCTCCGATTGGGCATACTAATGGGTTGCCTTGTTATGTCTCGGGGTTTGGTAGAGAAAGTTAGCAGTGCATGTTGGGGTGGGCGGGATATCTTTGCGGGAGTTGCATGTAGGTGGTATTGCGCTTTCAGGAAAATCATATGTGCCTAGATTGGGTGCGGCGGTTGAGTATGACCTCGGTACCGCCGTTTTTTATCATGCTCAGCCTTGATTACATGTCCCTGGTACGGCTCTGGGGAGATCGGTAGCAGCGTGGGTGTGGGTGAAAGCGTATGTAGCTATTCCCAACTTGTAGTGCCATACAACTAAATGTAGCCATATGATTCTATGTCATGGAAATTCGGTCATCATCGTCATCTCTCACTTTTTGTCTTTTCGACAATCACAACATCGATCTGTTCAACACATTTCCGATAGCATCCGCCATCTCCATAGCCCGGCGCGATGGACCACTCCGTGAGCATGAGTGGACTCAGCTCTGAAACGTCCAAACAAACAGAACGCTTCTCCACACTCCAAGATGTTCTGATCGAGAGAGCCAGGACAGGTCTGCCGAAAGGCATGATCATGTATTCCCTGGACCGGCTTTCGACCCCGCAAGAAACATCCTATAGCACATTGTATGACCTCGCCCAAAAAAACAGCGAAATCATCCGTTCTCTACCGAAATTCAAAAGCAGAGACCCAGTCCTCCTACATCTAGAAGATCAATGGGACACGATTGTTTGGTTCTGGTCCGTGATACTCGCCAACGGGCTGCCCGTTCTTTCCTCGCCATTAAGCCACGTGGATGAGCATCGACACAGGTATCTCGAGGGACTATCCAAACTCCTGGACTCGCCCATCTGCTTTACCAGAGAAGACAAAATACCTCTGTTTGATGGAAATCACACGTTTCAGGTTGAACCCATCGAATCCATGACATCGAGGCGTATTCGAGCAGATAGCCCCAATGTCGAAGTTCTGCAACCCACAGGGCCCGAAGAAAGCAACCAATTCAGCACCAATGCGGCCTCGGCTTCTCTCGCAATGCTGATGTTAACGTCGGGAAGTACCGGCAACCCAAAGGCTGTATGCCTGACGCATAAGCAAGTTCTCGCGGCCGTACAAGGCAAGGCTTCGGTTCGTCAACTACCAGAGGGACACGCATTCCTGAACTGGATCGGTCTCGACCACGTCGCCAGCCTCGTAGAGATTCATTTGCAAGCCATGTGGTTAGGAGTCGACCAAGTCCACGTCCCCGCCGCTGCTGTCGTATCTACACCGAAGCTATTCCTTGACCTGTTGAGTCAGCACCGTGTATCGCGCTCTTTTGCCCCCAATTTCTTCCTCGCAAAGTTGGCATCGACGATAGAGGAATCGCCCGAGCCCGCAGGGTGGGATCTGTCCAGTCTAACCGTCGTAGCCTCTGGAGGCGAGCTCAACGACGTGAAGACGTGCCTCGCCGCTGCCACCGTTTTCGAACGATTCGGAGCCCCTCGGAACGTCATCACCACTGGCTTCGGAATGACCGAGACGTGTGCAGGGGCTATCTTCAATCTCGAGTGTCCGTACTCCGACATCGCAAAGAGCCGCTCTGTAGCGTCACTCGGGAAGTGTATGCGGGGGATCGAGATGCGCGTCACTGTTACTCCAGATGGCGGTGACTCCACAGCGATAGCTGCACCACACGAGCCGGGAGACCTAGAGGTACGCGGGGACGTCGTTTTCAAAAGCTACTTCAGAAACCCCGAAGCTACGAAAGAAGCATTTACCCCTGATGGCTGGTTCCGCACCGGAGACCAAGCGATGATTGACTCGGAGGGTGACTTGCACTTGATCGGCCGCGTCAAAGATGTCATCAACATCAACGGCGTCAAGTTCGCATCGTCGGATATCCAGACCTCCGTCGAAAGAGCCGTGAATGCCTACGTCGGACGCGTCATTATCTTCCCCTCAAGAGCCGTACATACAGAACAAGTCACCGTCGCCTATACGCAAAAAGAGGGTTCCATGGACGCCGAAGAGATGCTTCAGGTCGAAGAACTCATAGGCGAAGCCTGTATCCTTAGCACAGGATCACGACCCTTAGTCTTCTCCCTCCAAGAAAGCTCAATCTCAATCCTCCCCGTCTCCGCCCTAGGCAAAATCTCCCGCGCGAAAATGACGACCTTATTCCAAGACGGCTTCTTCACCGAAGACGTCCTCCGCCACCGCCAAACCCTCGAAACCATCCAAAAGCAGAACCAGGAAAAACTCTCCGTAACCGCTCAAGCCGCCACACCCGCAGAAGCCCTCCTAATGCAAGACTTCGCCGAAACCCTCGGCGTCACGGCCGATATGGTCAACCTCGACACGCGCATCTTCGACCTCGGTCTCACGTCCATGGACCTCATGCGCCTCAAACGCCGCATCGACGCGCGACTGGGCATCCTAGTCCCCATCATCATGTTCATGCGAAACCCCACACCACGCTCCCTCGCAAAAAGCCTCCAACTCAACGACCAATCCCACACCTCCTCCTCCCCTACCCAAACCATCCCGTACGACCCCGTCGTCACATTCTGCTCAACCGGCACCAAAACCCCGCTCTGGCTAATCCACCCGGGGGTCGGCGAAGTCCTCGTTTTCGTAGGTCTAGCCCAGCACCTCCGCGATGACGACCGTCCCGTGTACGCACTGCGCGCGCGGGGCTTCGAAGCCGGGCAGGAACGCTTTGCCTCTATCACCGAAACTGTCGACACGTACGTCGCTGCTATCCGCGAGCGACAACCCCACGGTCCCTACGCCATCGCGGGGTACAGTTACGGAACCATGCTCGCGTTCGAAGTCTCCAAGAAGCTCGACGCGATGGATGGGTTGGGGACGGTGCGGTTTTTGGGGAGTTTCAATCTGCCGCCGCATATCAAGACGAGGATGCGGCAGTTGAATTGGAACATGTGTTTACTGCACCTCTCCCTCTTCCTAGACCTCATCTCCGAGGAAATCACAGAGAGTATCGACAAGGACTCGTATCGTTCCGAAACGCGCGAGGATGCGTTAGAGAAGGTGCTTGGTGCTGCGAGGCAAGAGAGGTTGGAGGAGTTGGGGTTGGGGAGGCACGAGTTGGTGCGGTGGGCGGATGTGGCGTTTGGGTTGCAAAGTATGGCGGTCGAGTATGAGCCTTCTGGGAGGGTTTCGGGGATCGATGTATTTCATGCTATTCCGCTGAAGGAGGCGGCGGCGTCGAGGGAGGAGTGGGTGGATGTGCATTTGAGTAAGTGGAGGGATTTTTCGGCGTCAGAGCCGGTGTTTAGGGAGGTTGGAGGGGCGCATTATACGATGATTGGGCCGGAGTATGTGGAGAGGTTTTCGAGGACGTTGGGGGAGGCGTTGAGGGGGAGGGGGGTTTGAGGGTTTTTTCTTTTTCTTTTTCTTTCTTTTTGGGGGCTTTTAGAGCGTTGTTTTTTCTTAGCGTGTATATTCCACATTTGATGAGCCATTATGAATATGAGATAGCTGGAGTTGTGATTTGAATTCGGTATGAGAGCTGGATAGAGTAGCAGAGAGTTTGTTCGTAGACTTGGATAGAATAGCATTTGTGAACTCGGCGTGGACCCTCGTAGTGAAATCTAAGGAGTCAACTCCAAAATAACGTACTCATCAATCGAAACAGAGTACACAAAGCTCACATCTTGTTTTTTACAAGTCTTTCTTGCTGGTTAAGCACTTATTCCAGCGAGAAAATAATGGCACGTGTGATTGGGCTATGTAGGAGGTAGAAAATACCTACAGAGCACTACATTGCACTAACCACTTAGGAACCTCCCCGATTCGAAAAGGTATTTAACTACCCCATTTCCCCATGCATCTGCATTCGTAGATCCGAGAATTTATTTTACCTGCAATCCACGAACTTCGTTCCTTTCCCAGGGAAACAATCCAACATGTCTCAACCCCCGCGCATCTCCCAACTCGCCGAAAACATCAGCTCAGCAGTCGCCAACCTCGTCGCCCTTCTCTCCAGCCAAGGACTTCCACCCCCCTCCTTCGACGACAACGGCCCGTTTCAACTCCCCAAAGAAGCTTCCAACATCCAAGACACGATCCTCGACGCAACCGCCGAGCTGCACGAATTGCTCCTCGAGCCTTTGAACCTGGTGTACAAACAAGGCGGGGTGCGTTAAACCCCACCCAAAACAAGAAATGTTCACACGCTGATATATAAACAAACACACAGCACAACAACTCAGTATGCCTCAAAGCCATCTCCCGCTACCACATTGCAAGTATTGTCCCTGAGGGAGGCATGATTTCATATAGGGATATTGCGGCCAAGACGAAACTTAGTGAACAGATGGTGAGGCGTCTACTAAGGTCGGCGATTGGGATGCGCATTTTTCAAGAGCCGGAGCCGAATATGGTGGCACATACGAAAGCGTCGAAGACGCTGGTTAATCCTATTGCAAATGATTGGTTGAGAGCGGGGACGGAGGATATGTGGCCTGCGAATGTGATGATGGTGGATGCTTTGGAGAAGTGGCCGGAGAGCAGTGAGACGAATGAGACGGTGAGTGCTTTCCTATACCAAGTTTCTGGACACGCAAGGCTTTTTCTTTTACTATTTCAAACTTTTGTTTTCTATTTCTTTTTCATTCTCATTGTACGTGTTAACAAGTCACCACTGACCTTACCATTCTCTCAGGGCTTTTCGCTAGCAAACAACACCTCCGAATCCATCTACAGCGTCATCGGCAGCGACCCAACGCGAGCCATGCGTTTCGCAAACTCGATGAAACTCTTCGCAACCAGACCCGAATACGACCCTTCCTTCATCGTCGACGGCTACGACTGGGGCTCAGTCGGCCAAGTCGTCGACGTAGGCGGGGCGCGAGGCCACATCGCCGTCCAACTAGCCACACGCTTCCCCAACCTCAAAATCGTGGTTCAAGACATGGAGAAAGTTGTCGAGAACGCCGAAGCCGATCTCCCGGAGCAAGTGCGGGATCGCGTCTCGTTCATGGCGCACGATTTGTTCGCGCCGCAGACGGTCGAGGCGGACGTTATCTATTTCCGTTGGATCATGCATAACTGGCCTGACAAGCAGTGCGTTGCCATCTTGCGGGCGCAGATTCCTAAGCTGAAAAAGGGGTCGCGGATTGTTATTCAGGATGTGTGCTTGGCAAAACCGGGCACGATTCCGCTGTGGAGAGAACGGTTTCAACGGTCAGTACCTATTTACTGCACAGTATAACACGTCCCAATGTGCTAATACTGAACGTCACAAACAGAATGGAAGATCTAAACATGTGCGCGGCCTTCAACGCGCGGGAACGTTCCGTGGGCGAATGGCGGGATTTGCTGGCCCAAGCCGACGCCAGGTTCTCGCTGCAAAGCGTCAAAGAGCCGAAGGGGTCGGCGCTGGGCATCTTGGAAGTTGGGTGGGACAGCGCCGCATAACCGGAGAAAGAGTAACATTGGTGGTGAGGTGAGGCAGAAACAAGGCAAGGTAAACGAGGATAAGGCAAAGTTACTTGGGTGTAAGCGCTAACCTTGGATTGTTCAAACGGGCGCGATGCACGCAGTTAATATGCGTAATAATCTTTTACAATGCCGCGGCCTGCTGTTTGTTCCACTTTACAAGGCAGGGATTCTAGCTGCATGCAGACTTACATACATATACATACATGTACTTTGAATTTTGACTGGGGTTGGAATTTTGGCTGCATGATTGCCTTTTTCTAGACGGCCCACCACAGTGGCATAGTTCAACTGCACATACATGTACATGGCCGAAACAATACTCCTCTGCATGTGTGTCTCACAACCATTCTCCGGTGCCCATTGAGGTAGTCGCAAATGCTCCACCCAATCGTCATACCCTTTGTACCCTTCTAGTTATGGTGGGTATCACAAACGTACCTACCGTGCTTTAACTACGCCTCATAAAAAGAACAAACCTTCAACTCACCTACCTACAACACCACGTACACTTCTCTCCCCCACCACCAACCCACACTCTACTACACACTCTACTCCACACCCTCTACACCCTCAAAGAAGCCCAAAAATGGCCTCCTCCCGCCCCTTCATCGTCATCATCCCCGGCGGCTCCCAAAACCCCACGCACTACGGCTACCTCGCGCACCTCCTCCAGCAAGCCGGCTACCCAACCTACTCCGCGCTCCTCCCCTCCGTCGGCTCCTCGTCCAAAACCGCCACCACCAAAGCAGACATGGAGTACATCCGCGACCGCATGATCCTGCCCATCCTCGAGCACGAGAAACACGACGTGATCCTCATCATGCACTCGTACGCGGGGATCCCCGGCAGCGCGGCGGCGTTGGGATTGGGGAAGGAAGATCGGGCGAAGGAGGGCAAGACGACGGCGGTGGTGGGACAAATCTTTTTTGCGGCGATTTTGGGTAAGGGGGCGGAGGGGGATCAGGGACCGGATATTTTTACGATGAGCGGGGGGCAGTTTCCGCCTTATTTGAGGCCGGATGTAAGTAACCCCCCCATATTTCCTGGCTTGAATATTCCAAGTTGGATATTCTGAGTTGTCCATTTTTTTTTTGGGTGGATGGGATCCCACGCATTCAAACACCACCACCACCTTTTCACTTCTCTAAATCCACCCCACCCACACACACACCGCACTAACCCCCCTCTCCTCCCCCAACAGGACTCCGCAAACCTAGTCTTCTGCGACGACCGCATTCCCCCCCTCTACCCCGACGTCCCCACCACCATCGCCGACGCCGCCGCCGCCTCAACCATGGCGCAGGGCCTCACGTCCTTTTATTCCCCCATCCCCCGCGCGTCCTGGGACAGCCCCGCCTTCAAGAACCGCGTCGCGTACATCCGCACCGTCAACGACACGGGGTTCCCGGTCTTCGTGCAGGACATGATGGTGAATGGCGCGAAGGCCGAGGGCGTCGAGTGGATCGTCAAGGATATTGAGAGCGGGCATTCACCGCAGCTTTCGCATCCGGAGAAGTTGGTCGAGTTGGTCGTGGGGCTTGCGGAGGGGTTTGAGGGGGTGTGAGTGAGTGAGGGAACATGTGAGAGTTTTTTGTATTTATTCAACTCTAACGAGCGATGTGGTCCGGTCCCGGTTCGGACTTGGACGTTTTTGTTTTTTTTAAAAAAAAAAAGAAATTCATGACCTAACATCCCTCCCCTCAAACCTCGTCCGCCCCTTTGCATCCACCGTAGAATTCACAAGCTCCGTCCCGTTGAACACCACACCCCGCTTATCCCCAAGGGGGAGCACAACATCTACCTTCTTCCACGCCGGCACAAACCCCTCCTGCAACTCCTCCCTAAACTCCACAAACACCTTCTCCTCATCCGTCCTATACCTAACCTCAAACCGCGAAATCCGCGCCGGCGGCGGCGAAATCCCGTCGTCCTCGTACCACACATTCACGAATTCCCTCTCCTCCGAACCCCCTTTTGGTGGGAAGATTTCGACGGCGCGGTAATCGTCCAACGGTAGATTCGCGTTGTTTACGGTCTCGCCGACGGAGAGGACCTGCTCGGGCCTCCCCACGGGAATCGCGCCGCCGATTTTGGCGAGGACGGGGATGCTTTGGTCCCATTTGGCGGAGACTTGGATCCATTGGCCTGCGTCGTAGATGTTTTCGGGAGCGTTGACGTCCATGAATTGGAGCGTCGGCTTGTCGTGTGCGGGTTTAGGGAGGTAGACGTCCGCAGTGTCTTTCCCCGGTGCGAACACGCCGCCGACGAGGAGCGTATCCCCAAGCCAATACTGCTCCTCGCCATCCGTCAACGTCCTACTATTCCAAACCTCAGGATCGGCCTCATACCCCCACCCGGTCCAGCGCTGGGGTGGGACGGCGGAGGTGTGGCTTTCGAGGGCCAGGGAGTAGAGGTACGGGATGAGTTCGTAGCGGCGCTTGATGATGTCGCGGATGAGGGGGGTGGTTTCGGGGTACATCCAGGGCTCGATGACGTCGCCGACGCGGTTGTTGGAGGGGGAGGTTTTGAAGCAGTTTATGGCGAAGCGCGGGGAGTAGATGCCTTGTTGGCACCACCGGACCAGGAGTTCGGGGGTTGGTTGGGGGCCTTCGAAGCCGCCTATGTCGTGGCCGTAGCACTGTGGGGTTTGTTAGATGAGGATGTTTGAAAGTGTCGACAAGTGTTTGACAACATGGAAAAGGGGTTGGAAGTATGAATAAGAGGTACCAACCTGCATGAGACACATGCCAGCGGTCAAAGAGAGAGCGTTGGCACCTTTCATGCCGTCCCAGCTCGTCACGTTATCTCCACTCCACGCACTCGCGCAGTACCGCAGCGTCCCCGCCGTCGCACTCCTCGTGAGCACAAACGGCCTCTCCTTCGGCTCAACATCCACACACGCATCATGCGAGCTCCTTCCCATGAGCTCGGTATGCAGCGAGCGACCCCAGAAACCGACTTCATTCCCCAAATCCCGCCCTTGCTGCTCCTCCCGCACCACCGCCTTCTCGCTGAGCGCGCACTTCCACGAGTCGTTAGGGATCGTGTACTCGTTGTTGTCGTTCCAGATGCAATCGATGCCGAGACGCTTGAGCTCGGCCACGCCCTCGTACCACCACTTATACCCAGCTTCGGACGTGAAGTCGATGTGGCCGCCCACGCCCGACTCGCCGCCCCCCGCGCTCCATAATCGAGCTTCCGCGGATTGGCCCGTGGTTGGGTCGGTGAAGAAGGCGCCTGCTTTTCGCAACTTGTCGTACTCGGGGTGGCTGCCGAGGACGTAGGGTTTGACGTTCGCGATGAGTCGGATGCCTTCTTTGTGGTATGCGTCGATGAAGCCTTTGGGGTCCGGGAAGCGGTGGTAGTTCCATGTAAAGACGTTGCGCGTCTTGGGTTCCGTCTCGGCGACGGTGTACCCGGACGACATTTGAAATCCCGAGCACGGGATGTCGTGGTGTTTGATTTTGGCGGCGAAGTCCATGAGGGCGTCTGCTGCGCGTGGTTCGTCCAGCATCGAGTACTTCATCCCGCCGGCGATGTAGCCAAACGCCCACCGCGGGACGAGGAGAGGGTAGCCAACGACATCGGCGTATAAACGGACTACCTCTAGGATCGTGCGGCCGAGGAGGAGGTACTCTTCCAGCCCACCATGTTCTTGCCGGTACACCTTGAAGCGGCCCCACAGACCATCCATTTCCGACCCCACGCTGTAGAACCCGCGCGCGTGGGACGTGGAGAAGACGCCGACGACGCCGTCGGGTGTGGCGTTGATGAGGAGGGGGATGTGCTTGTACATGGGATCCGTGCGGTATACATCGTAGCCGAAACAGTCTGTTGCGGAAAGGACGAAGTGGCGATTTGAAAGGTTCATAGGCGCGGGCTTCTCGCCCAGACCGACGTGGAGGGTGCCGAAGTTGTAGCGTGTGTAGTGGGCTACGCCGGTTCCGTCTGTCACGTA
The DNA here is from genome assembly GCA_023627715.1 of Periconia sp. R9002. Lineage (NCBI taxonomy): Eukaryota > Fungi > Ascomycota > Dothideomycetes > Pleosporales > Periconiaceae > Periconia > Periconia sp. R9002. The sequence continues at coordinate 158,093 of JAMAHW010000049.1, read as the reverse complement.
GGAACGGTGGGGGAGGTCGGAGTGGATGGGTGCATTTTGACCCGGGAGGGTTAGGGAGATGAGGGGAGGGCCGGTGGTCCAATCGACGGTGGCTTTTGCTCCTTCAATTTCGAAGGTTTTGGAGGTTGTGGATGGGGATGTGGTTTTGATGGAAGCTTCGTCTAGTTGTTTGGAGGGGATGGGGGCTGCACGGTGAGAAGGGAGGAAGTGTTTTGACGTGGTGAATGTGGTGCGGAAAAGACCTGGTCGGAGTGCTTCAAAGGAGAAATCATATTTGATGTTGTCGCTATTTTGAGAAGACGAAAGTCGAATCTGCGAGGTCGACTCGGTAGTCTCTGGTGCGAGGGTGAAGTTCTGGGGTGTGAACTCTAGCTGAGGCATGATTGGACGAACTAGTCAACAAAAACAATTGCCATGAAAAAAAGAAGTAATATGCCAATGCCGTAATGAATCATGATGTGAAGACTTTATATCCAGAACATGATGCGACATTTCGGCCTACCTTCCCACGACGACCGATTCCGCCGACGAAGCCGAGGTAGCGCTGCGTTGGGCATCGGTAACTACGGCCGACGCCAGTCACCAACAAGGTTGGCTAGTTCTGGGGTCCCCGTGGGGAAAAGACGCATATAAGATGGTCCACCACCTTGCATGACGGGACCACAGTGCTCCACTGCTCGGTGGAATTCGTTGCGAGACACTTCCTGCTGCAGTCTTTCGTAACTTTCTTCAGCACGCTACATTGCTCTCTGCGATTGTGTGGGTGCTTCTTTGATTCTTGCCTTGATTGAACAATGGCGAAAGACGACGCGCCCACGACAACGGCCACGGAGGAGATTGGCAAGAACGAGATTCATCAACACGATGATATACAGAAGCCAGTCGTGTCTGCAAAGGGGCGAGATAAAGCTGCCGAGCTGTTGAGTTCAAACCCACGCATCACCGTCACCCCAGCCGACAACAGTCGCGTCCTTCGAAAGATCGACGTTATCATTCTCCCCATTCTCCTTTCGGTGTACTTCCTTCAATCGCTTGACAAGACAACCCTTTCGTACGCTTCGGTGTTTGGCCTCATCGAAGATGCCAATCTCGATCCGAATTCGGACCAGTACAGCTGGTTGGGGAGTATTGTGTACTTTGCCCAGCTGGTCATGCAGCCCATCGTCGCCGTCTTGTTGGTCAAGGTCAAGATGGGGAAGTTTATTGGGGCCATGGTGTTCATTTGGGGCGTTATCCTTTGCGGTATGGCGGGGACACGGAACTTTGCTGGCTTGATGGCGACGCGGTTCTTGCTGGGTGCTTTCGAGTCTGCCGTTGGTGAGTCTCCTTATTCCATCAATTCTTGTAGGTGTGTGAAAGATGATGCTAATGTATTTGAACAGCCCCAGCATTTATCGCCGTCGTGCAGATGTGGTATAAGCGCAGCGAGCAAACCAACCGCAACGCCTTCTGGTACTCCACCTTGGGCCTCGTCAATATCTTCGGGTCTCTCTTGTCGTATGGTCTCGGCCACATCAATTCTAACCTCCTTCACTCCTACCAAATCATCTTCCTCTTCTGCGGTCTTCTTACAGTCGTCGTCTCCATCTTCGTTTTCATCTTCATGCCGGATAGTCCCATGGAGGCCCGATTCCTTAAAGACAACGATAAGCTGGTTGCTGTGGAAAGGCTGAGGATGAACCAGATGGGTGTGGCCAGTCGAGTTTGGAAGTGGGACCACGTCCTCGAAGCATTCTTAGACATCAAGACATGGCTCTGGTTCTGCATGCTGACAGCCGTTTCGTAAGTCTCATTCCCTCACACCTACCCACACCAAAAGTGCATGAACCTAACAGCTATCAACAGCATCCCCAGCGGCGGCATAACCACCTTCGGCCCCCTAATCATCCGCTCCTTCGGCTTCGGCAAATTCGCCACCATCCTCTTCAACATGCCCTTCGGCGCCGTGCAAATCATCGCCACCCTAGGCGGCGCCTGGCTCGCCACCAAGCTCAAGAAAAAAGCCCCCGTCCTCATCCTCCTCTGCATCCCGCCCATCATCGGCATCGTCATCCTCATGGTCGTCGGGCGCGAGAACAAAAACAAAGGCGTCCTCTTATTCGGCTACTACATGACGAGTTTCTACCCGGGCATCTCCCCCCTCATCTACTCCTGGTCAGGCCAGAACACGGGCGGCGACACAAAGCGAAAAGTCACCACATCCATCCTCTTCGTCGGCGCCAGCGTAGGAAACATCGTGGGTCCTTTACTCTTCAAACCCGCAGAAAAGCCCTACTACCGCAGAGGCCTGCGCGCCAACCTGGGCCTCTTCATCGCCGTCATCGTGTTCGTCTGCGCCGCGGTGTGCTACCTCACGCTGCTGAACCGCAAACACGCGGCGGAGCGCGAGCGGCTGGGCAAGTCAGCCGTCATTGTGGATCTGAGTATGGAGACGAAGGAGGTTTCGGCCGAGGAGGGTGCGGATAACGCGGGCGTGGGCGACAAGGCGTTCGATGATGTGACGGATTTGAAGAACGAGGACTTTATTTATATTTACTAAGTACATAGGACACGAAACGAAAGAGGTAAACAACGGGTAGGGTAGCACGCGTGACGCAATGGTGGTGGTCCGAGTTCATCCTCTCACCACAACCACCACTTGCTACCCACCTCCCTACCTACCTACAATTCCACCTACCACTATTTATCTATCTGTATATATACCTCTTAATTCACAAACTTTCCCAACTAAACAAGCCAACCGAGCCGCGCACTGGCCGAGCGGGGACCACGCCATTCCCCCTCGTTTCGCAAAAAGTGCGCAGGTTCGAGCCTGCATTGATCCATTTGCGGTAGTAGGATGCAAAGACCCGTGCTTGTGGGCAGTAAATCAGACAACCACCCGGCTTCAAAGGCGTCATACTTGAACCGCTACGGACTAAGACTGGTAGCGCTGGGGGTTTCTGGTCCGCGGGTGGGCGGATTCTTTTTGAGGTCATGTACTTGTATATATTATATATCTTTTTTTTTTGTATGCGGGAAAAGGAGAGTGAGAGCTGGGGGATTTGATGTTTGTGTGTTTTTTGACTTTTTTTTTTTTTTTTTTTTTTTCGAAAGGGGGGAATTAGTGCGTACATGTTACCAATGATGAATAGGGAACCATTAAAGTAAGCTAAAATCAGATATGTGCATATGTACCTAGAATGAATGAAACATAAAAAAGACAGACCACCTACTATTCTATGAATGTACAAAGTTTGTTCGAATACATCTGCATGCTTCTACGCGCATACGTAGGCGGTGCTTATACTTCTATGTCCTTACGGAAACATCCACCACATATCCCTAACCCAAAAAAATCCCACCTACCTATGAATGGCAAATCTACCCCATCCCACATCCTATAAGCCCTCCACAATCCACATTACGCTCCATCTCCCTCCATATCCCTCGCACCCAGCAAACACCGACCCGACACCCACACACCCTAACCTCGGCACCCCCCCCTCCCCATGTCAATCGCCGACACCCACCCACCCCATCCTCCATCACGCATCGTCCCTCCCGCGACCCCAACCCGCGCCCTTTCCATCGGGCCTAGACTACAATATGGATATAGCTAGCTTAACCCACTAATACTTACCGCCCCCTCAATTCCCCGCTAGCTACCCCTAACGTCGGGCCGATCGCCAACTCGCCAAAACCTGGGGTATATTATGCAAAGTCGCCCCACGTTTCGCACGAAGTTACCGATGCTTGCACACGACACGCTCACGTTACGCCACGCACGGTTCTTTTTTTTTGTTCTTATTTTTGAGAGGGAAAGAGAGAGATTTGAGGCTAAGAGATTAGTATGATGCATCAACGGCATCACGAGCAGGACGGAGGAGGTAGTGGTGGTGCAGGTGGTGGTGGGGAGGCTGAGGGTGAGGGTGGTCATGTGCGCAAACGCCGCGCGATTCATGCTTGTGTTGGGTGTAGGGGGTCGAAGGTATGTATGCCATGTACACTTGCATGCAAGGAATTGTGCGTGTTTTTTTTTATGTTTTTTTGGGGGTTGGGGGGTTTGTTGAAGGGAGTTGGTGTGGAGGTGATTTGTGGAGGTGGGAGACGCGAAATGACGATTGCTTTTTCCTTTGTGTGGGGAAGCTCCTTCTTGCATGGAGGACAAGATGTGGAGAAATTTTTATGGAGCAAGCATACACTTACACATGATGTACGCGGTCTGGGCCATTGGTTGTACTCGACCTCGTCTTAGCGCAAAAACATTCATGTCTAATTTCTTAACGATATTATCTTTGATCTTCACAACAAGCATTTAATTAACGAGATAAAAAGGTTCGCTGCGACGGCCAACACCCCTGCGCGCGCTGCTCCCGAAACGACACCGAATGCCGGTACTTCGAACATGGCAGCAGCAGCAAAGACATCATCACAGCCACCATCCAGCGGTTCGAGAAACTCGAGGCTGAGGTGGAGAGTTTGAGGAATATTGTATCGGCGTCGCAGAGACAGAACGTGGTTCAAGAGAATACAAGAAGAGGGGGGGGATCGAGTTCAGCAGCAATGGATGTGCATGTGGAATTGCCGGGACGAAGGAGAGATGGGAGTGAGACTGTCATTGCTTATAATACGACACCCGTAGCGGGGAGGACGCAGGAGACGCGGAGTGAGTTTGAGTTAGGGCCTGCATCGCATCAGATGATGGGGGCTTCTCCAACACTGACGACTACGACCACGACGTCGACGCAGGTACTGCATAACTTGAGTGGTGGCGACTTTACGCATTTATTGGCGGGTGATGGGGGGTCTTCGTCGTCGTCAGCTACGGCGGTGGACAAAGGGCTGATAAGTTGGGAGCAGGCTTCTTTTTATTTCCAGAGGTAAGATCTGGATGAGTCTTTCATGCGATAGAAGTTGTTTAGCTGACTCTAGCATAGCTTCTTCTCGGGTAGTGTATGCGAACATTTCCAACTACTGATCTGCTCTGGGCAATCCTCGAATTATGCTAATACGAGCCATAGCACTTCCTCGTTCCAATCTTCTGCGGAAAGAAGGACACTTTGCAGTCCGTCGCGATTCGCAGCGCCTACCTCTTCGATAGCATCGTAAGCATTGGTTGTCGCGCCGAAGAAGGCTCCAAATCCGCCACCTATCACCGTCTGTCCCTCTGCCTGCGCGAACATCTAACTCGCGTCCTGGTTAGCACGACAATCCCTTCTCTTGAGACTGTCCAAGCTATTACTTTGAAGGCTGGGTACTCCGATGACGGCTTGGTGTATCTTGCGCTCGCGCTGAGATTTTCGATGCTATTGGGCTTGCCGGACGCGGTGGAGAAGTTAGTAGCGAAAGCGTCGAGTCGTGGGACTGGCGCACCGGTAGGCGATGAGGAAAAGGAATTGTATCGACTGGCGAGGGTTTGGCATGGTATTTGCAACATGGAGTTGTTGTACGTTGGAGTTCCGCGAAATGGAATGCCGATTGGTATTGACATGTGCGCAGTTTCTCCCTCGATGGTGGCAAGTCTCCAGCTATAACGCTTCGCATCTCGTCACGCCGTGTTCGCCTACTTGTCAAGCACCCCGAACGCACGGCGGTGGATTTTCGACTGCTGTCTCAGATTGAACTCAACATGATCCGCGCCAATGCGTATACAATCATTACGCAACAACATTCGAGCACCTCGCTTGCATCCGAGATACAGCTCCGCTCCACCGTCCAAGGAACCGCGGTAGAGCTCGCTCTCTGGCTTGAGGAATGGAGTGAGATCGTCTCGTCAGGGACACAGGACCATACAAGGGAGATGGCGTTGCTGAACTTGCGCATTCAATACAACTGGGCGCTGATAACTTTGCATCTCAAGGCGCTCTCCAACTCCGGCATCGAAAGTATAGCGATCATGACCGATTTCCAGCGCGACATGGTTCGCATCGCCAAAGAAGCAGCCGTCCGCCATTTGCATCATCTCTTGGAAACCCCTCGCACAAGTTCATCATCACCAGAAAGTGATTCCCCACCTCCGTACCTTTCTGTATTCAAGTGGACCATGGATTTCGTTTGGGCCAAGTGCGCTTTCACCGTCTTGCTCGTATTGAAGTTGTCGCTTCTTCTACGGGATCCGTTACCTGATGTTCTGCTCCTGCTCCGGGACGCATACAGAGTACTAGAGGAACTTACACGAGTCACAGTCAGTAATAGCGGCAACACTTCCTATCTCAAGATTCTCCGAACGAGCATTGAGAAATGCGAGAGTGCGCTCAGGGAGCACATGGTACGGGAACAGCAGTTGAGCATCGACGATGTTGAGCGCGAAGACGGACAAGCAGAAGACGATTTTCAGGGTTATGTACCCAGCCAATTCGTGTTTGAGTGGGATTTCCCGGGTCTGAATCTGAGACATGTACCACTTGGATGGCACGATCTATTTCATGATTTGGACCGCGTCTTTTAAACAGCTGAATTGTTTCCTGCGATGTGTTTAGACTCGCCAGATTGCATCGGCCATTTTTGCAACCTTTGCCATGATCTTCGTATCATGCACCCGGACAATATCGGCGCCTCCCTGGATCGCTGCCGTAATCGCTGCCCCGGTACCTCCCACGCGGTCCGAAGGTTTTGCATCGCCAGTGATATCGCCTATGAACTTCTTCCTGCTTGTTCCTACAAGCCACGGAAGACCCTGTAACCCGGGATAATCGCGCAACTCGCCGAGTCGTCTAAGCAGTTCAAGATTCTGTTTCTGGTTTTTTGCAAATCCGATGCCCGGATCGAGGATTATGCGCCATCGTCGAATGCCAGCTGCTTCAGCAGCACGGACACGATCAAGCAATTCCCGGCCCACGGTTTCAACAACGCCGTCAGGATATTGTGCCAATGAGTTCATTGTCTCTGGCGTTCCACGCATGTGCATCAGACATATTGTACAGCCAAGCTGTGCGACAGTGGGAAGCATGTCATCATCCAGTAAGCCGGCACTTACGTCATTGACAATGTCTGCGCCGGCTTCAACCGCTTGCCTCGCGACCTCTGCACGATATGTGTCAATACTAATCGCTATGTCTTTGGCTTCCGGTAGCTCTCTAATGAGTTTAATGACGGGAATAACACGGTCAATCTCCACCTCTGAAGAATGCTGATTAGAACCGGGACGCGTCGACAGCCCGCCCACATCCAAGATTGTTGCCCCATCCTCTATAGCCGATTTGATTTTACTGGGCAAGTTGTGCAAGTTTTTACCGTAGTTCTGGCCTCCATCGGAAAAGGAATCTGGTGTAATGTTGAGAATAGCCATGATGCGGGTATCCCGGTCTGACCGGGTGGCTGTAATGTCTGGCAGAGAAGGACATAGACGAGTAAGAGGAGAAAGCGGTTCTTTCGAAACTGGTAGTTCCATAAGATGAGATTGCAATGAACCAGTGGGAAGATTTGCTTTTGCTGGTAAGCTTGCTTCGGGAATCAACCTATCGTTGATTAGTGAACATTATGCCATCCACACCAGCTGATACATACTCGCAAAGAGGTCGAAGGACGAATTCACGCTCCAACATGAGAGCGTGGGGTATTGTTAGCCTTTCGTCGGAGTAGACCAAGTCATTGTAGAGCAAGATGTCTAGATCAATGTTTCTCGGCCCTTTATCAATGATTTTGACACGTCCCATTTTGTTCTCAATAGCCTGAAGTTCATCCAACAAAGCTAGTGGAGATAGCGAAGTTTTCACCTTTCCTTGTTAGACGGGACAGGTGGTCAAGGGTCATCATCACTCACTTCGCAGACGCCGTTGATGAATTTGTCTTGATCTTGGACATACATTGCTTTGGTCTCCCATAAACTGCTTGTCCGGACAACCTTGATTTTCCCGGAACCATCCATGTCTCTACATGCCTGCTCGATCATGCTTATCCTATCTCCTAGGTTGCTTCCCAATGCGATAAACGCACGGTTTTCCATGGGTGATGCAGCTTGATGAAGGAATCGAACATTTTGCCCACAGAAATGAGTGAATGAAGGCAGCGATTGTTTACAGAGAGCCGAATTCATTACTGTTGCCTTTGAGGAGGTCATCTGCGTGGGTCTCGACTGGCTCCATATTGACTTGGAGCGGCGTGCATTGGAAGTGAAAATTTTGCTGTAAAATCGACGGGTAACGTTTACGCGCCCAATTTGTGAACTAACGGTCGTATTTTGGGCCAATGGGTGAGAAATCCTGAGAGCACAACTAGCCATGACGAAGCAGAAACGGGAATTAATGAAATTATATGGTCGTGACTCGATGACGGCGCTGTGTAGTTGGAACTGGCGGATGCGTGCTTACATCATCGAGCCTGTCACGTGATCCAACCCCAGACGTTCTCCGTGTGGGGTGTGCGCTATTCCCAAAAGAAATTGCCTCGGCTCGGTTCATCTGAAGGGAGACGGCCATGTCGACTCCGCATCATAAGAACAAACTACGCCTCCCGGCTTGTGACACTTCTTCTCTCTGACATTCACTTGTTCCACTGTTCAATTTCCCCTGACATATCCCAAAATCCCCCTCCACTGCCTCATCGACACCACCTCCTCCATCATGGCTTCACCACGTATGTCTCACAGCCTGTTCCCCTTCATTCACGTGCTCGATCCGCTAATTGCCGCGCAGAGCAAATCCGCACAAAGCTCACCGACCTGCTAAAGATTCAGCACCCCGTTCTGCTTGCGGGCATGAACGTCGCGGCTGGACCTAAGCTGGCCGCTGCCGTTACCAACGCCGGAGGTCTCGGTGTCATTGGAGGTGTTGGGTACACACCTGATATGCTCAGGGAACAGATCGCAGAACTCAAGAGCTACCTCAAGGACAAAAATGCGCCCTTCGGTGTTGATCTGCTCCTTCCCCAGGTCGGTGGCAGCGCGAGGAAAACCAAGTGAGTAATCACGCCGACCTTCATGTGACAGACGCTGACGGGAACCCCCTGCTTACAGCTACGACTACACCAAGGGCAAGCTGGGAGAGCTCACCGATATCATCATCGAGTCTGGCGCCCGCCTCTTCGTTTCCGCCGTCGGCGTCCCCCCCAAAGCCGTTGTCGACAAGCTCCATAAGCATGGCATCCTCTACATGAACATGATTGGACACCCCAAGCACGTCAAGAAGTGCCTGGACATCGGCGTCGACATCATCTGCGCCCAGGGTGGGGAGGGAGGCGGTCACACTGGCGATGTTCCGACGTCCATCTTCATTCCCACCGTCGTTAAGATGGTTGAAGGATACAAGTCGCCCATGACGGGTGAGCAGGTTCAGATTGTTGCCGCAGGTGGTCTTTTCAACGGCCAGTCCCTCGCTGCCATGTTGACATTTGGCGCGACCGGTGTCTGGGTCGGTACTCGATTCATTCTTGCAGAGGAAGCCGGTGCGCCCAAGGCCCACCAGGAAGCTGTTCGTACTGCTGGCTTTGATGACAACGTCCGGACCATCATCTTCACAGGCCGACCCCTCCGCGTACGCAGGAACCCCTACATTGCCAACTGGGAGGAGAACAGGCAAAACGAGATCAAAGAACTCACCAGCAAGGGCATAATTCCCGTTGAGCACGATCTAGAGAAACTGGGCGACGATCTTGACGACGACACAATGGATAATGCGCGACCGTTCCTCATGGGCAAGGCCGCCGCCGTCGTCACAGAGAAGAAGACCGCAAAGGAAATCGTAGATGAATTCGTCAACGATGCCGTCAAGGTGCTGCGCAGCAGCAACGATTTGATCGTGTCCAAGGCGAAGCTATGAGTTTAATGACTTTTTTCTGGCGAAAATATAGAACCTCACGTCATTTAGCAGGTTTTTGAAGCAATATTGTAAATAAATATCTTTACCCACACCTTGACAAAAATATCAAAACGCCTTCTAACCCATCCCCGTGTATTCAAACATTCAGAATCGTAACAACATGCTCGTCCCTAACCCACAACTCTTTGACCCCCATCTAATCACCACCACCACCTCCACCACCGCCACCACTATCCCCTCCTCCTCCTCCTCCTCCACCACCACCAAACCCACTATCCCCCCCTCCCCATCCACCACCTCCCCCAAACCCACTATCCCCTCCTCCCCATCCCCCTCCATACCCACCATCCCCATAACACCCACCCCCCAACACCGCCGCATCCCCCATCCCACCATACCCAGGAGGCCTCATCCCATGCCCACAATGCGTACACCGCGCACACGCCACGCCGCACCTACACGTGTGAAAATTGCGAAAGTTGCCCTGCCATCCCGGACGGCCGTTGAAGCCTACGCCGGTGATTACCGTGCCTGGGATGGGGTAGGCGGGTTGGTTGTGGTAGGGTTGTTGGCCCGGGGGGTAGACGTAGGTTTTTGAGCCGGGTTTCGAGGAGCCGCAACCCATTTTGGGGGGTTGTTTGTGAGGGTGGGGGTTTTTGGGTTGTGAGGTGTGAGAGACGGGTTGTTGTTGTTGTCGTCGATAGAATTGCTGGGTGTTGTTTTTGGTTTGGTTTGAAGGGCGAGATGCGCGCGTGCGGGTGTTGTGAAATCAATATTTGCGCATGTATGTATAGGTAGGTAGGTACGCGACAAATCAGGTACATCAACCTCCCCTTCGCAGTTTCGCAGTTCTTCGTAGTCGTCGAAGCAAAAAAAAAAAAAAAAAGAAGAAGAAAAAAAACGTAGGTAAGCAAAAAGCCAACTAACACCCCTACTTTACCTAACCTATATGTATATACGGTATGTACTACACACGGCGCAGCACCGCAAACTCTCGCACGTGTTGCGTTTTGTAGGCTGTGTTGTGTTTAAGGCTTACCATAAGGCAGGCCTCTTAAGCGTGAGATTGATGGCCGTGACTGGGAGTGAGATGGGGGTGTCGTTGTCGTATTCGTTTCGGCGACCAATTACGGAAAAGAAATACCTGCCTATCACGCAAAAGTCGGAACGTGGAGGAGATATTCACACAGAGAGGTGATTATGTACTCGGATTGGATTGGGTTAGGTAGCCTTACTACATCAATGTACTGAATGTTGTTGGAGAAAGTAGAAAAGGGCAGAGAGATAGACATAGGTAGATAGGTAGATAGATTCAGCCCCCGAGCGCACCGTATAGAAGTGGGCGTGGCTATGCTTGCTATGCTGTGCTGTGCTGCGCTGCGGCTTCGCCTTGTTTTTTGTTTGTTTGTTACCTAGGTACATTCTCACTCTCGCTTTCTCACACACCCTTCTAGGTGTGGCTGGGTAGGTAGGTATCTTTTTGTTAATGCTGGATTGGATGCCTGGTTTGCTTGCCTGCTTACTCTGTCTATCTACCTAGTTGGGAGGGTATATTATCTTTTCAGTTGTTCGTGCGCACGGAATTTCAGAAACCCAGGGGGAAAAAAGCATACACACATACATATGCAGGTATAGATAGGAGTAGGAATATGAATAAAGGGGTTTTAAAAAAAAGGAAAAGAAAGTGTAGCTTCGTCTGTGTGCATTTGTTATGTTTTTTTTATCTCACTCACACCCCTCCCAATCGAAACAACAGATTAAGAATTTGAGTGAAATAAGCAACACTTCTAGCTATCTATCCACTCATCTTTTACCATCTTCAATATCTACCTATATAAAAATTTACACGTGGCGAAGGCACATACCCACCCACCTCTACAACGTTACACAAACCACCCCCTCGGACGTCTATCAGTCGGTCGGTCGGTCGGTCTACCACAGTCACCCCTAACCCTACCTACCCACCCCGTCTCACCCTCCCCCCAAAAACCCAATCAAACCCAATCAAATCCAACAATCGGTGCCAACCAGGCGGGTGCGTGCATCCGATCCGAGGTCACATGCAGGGATGGGTGTCGGTGCGGTACTGTCTAATTTCTCTGTTACTGTATGTAGACTATGGGCTTAAGTAAAAGACCACGAGGTCGGTTCAACGGTCGGACTGGAAACGGCGGAAGGATTGAAGGGTGGATGGATGGATGGATGCAGGAGGTGGGTGTGGGTGCGTGCGTGGGGGTGAGTTTTGAGGTATGTTATGGGTGGGTGGCTGGTGGCTGGGGCGTTGAGGAGGGAGGGAAGGAGGGAGGTATGTGCTTGACCACGTGTAGATGTTTGTTGTTTGGATGGGTGATGGGTGATTGACATGCAAGTCTATACTTTTTAGGTATCTGCGGAGGTTTTCCTTGGGAGAGTAGTATTTGGCTTTGATTGAAGAGACTGCCATGGTATGTCTGGAAATGCGTCCGGGAGTAGTACAATACCTCTGCGATGATAACTGTATACTTTTTCTAAGATTGTGCATTGATTCTAGTCAGAATCCTGTCCAGGCGACGCGGAAAAGCGAAGGTCTTCATAGGCGGATATACATTCTCGCGGACCTGTTTGCGTATACCTAGACTGATAGAGACGCACCGCGCCTGCATTATACCGGAAAGCCGAAGTTGAGCCTGGACCCAGCTGTGCAGTGGCATTAGAAACAAGTCGTGAAACGATTTGAAAAAGGAAAAATCATGGAAATAGAGTTTCTGTCAAATGCATCTCGGAGATGGTGTACGGTTTGAGAAGCACGACTATGGCGAGTGTGACGGACTTTACCGTCTGCCAGAACGTCACCTGTCCAAAGATTGCAGTGGGGAAACGGCTGTCGCATATGCGAGTCTTATCGCTTCAGCTGCCAAGGCGAGGGAGTGACTCGGGTTCGGGGTAATGTAGAGTGTCAATACGAGGTCCTCTGGAAATAAGGCATGTGCTCATGTAGTAGGTAATTGATGCGACGAGGCATGGATTGCGTGAAGAAGTTTCATGCTGCAAACGCGGTGACATTCGCGATCATGACTAGGGCCATGTTTGGTGTTTTGCTGTCAATTAATGCGAAGTGGAAAAGATGAGTATTCGAGTCGTGGGCGGATCTAATTATAAAATGCAGAATGTAACCATGCGACGGGGCGTTGCGGCGAGTCATGACGACCAGCCTTGCCTGAGTTTCGCAATGGCCTCGTCCTCCTCCACCACATCGGCCATTTTGGCATTCATGTCGAACATGTTTGCACGGTGGATCTCGGGCGTTCGATCGCCGCAGGCGGCATCGACGACCTGAAACAAGAGTCAGCACAGCGACATTTAGCCCGGATGACTGACAGGGACGCCAAGCCAAGCCTCGCAAGGAGAGAGAGACACGCCCACACCCACCATAGGACGAAACCCCAAACACATGGAATCGAGAGCCGTCGCGCGCACACAACCACTGGTGCTCACTCCGCAAATGACGAGCGTGTCGATGCCCTTTAATTGTAGGCGAGTCGCGAGGTCAGTGGCGAAGAAAGCGCTCGGGTACCGCTTCGGGATGACGATTTCGCCGCCTCCAGGCTCCAGACCGGGCATCCAATCCCCCAGGTCGGACTGGAAAACCCTCAACAGCGGGGCTTTTGATAGGAACAAGCCAGCGTCCGACATGTCAGGCTCCGAATAGACGACTCTAGTCCATATCAGGGGAACGCTGCCTTTGCGGGCGGCATCAACTAGGCGTCTAATGGAAGTCGGAACGGCAGCCGAGGCTGGGTTTGCACATGTATCGAGCGGCGAATCCTTTTGCCAGTATGCTTTACACACGTCGACCAGGAGCAGCGCAGGGCGGTTTCCCCAGCCGATCTTTCGCGCGAAGCCACTCTTCACGTAGCTGTCGTGGGCGGCGGCGGCAGCAACGTCATGCGAGCGGTCGGAGGAAGAAGCCATACGAGATGATTTGCACCCTACGCTAGCAGAGTACGGTACACCGAACGGTACGCACTATGGGGCCACCGGGAATTCTCGGCAATCTATAAAGTATCTATTGGATAGTGATGAAAGAGAAGGAGAAGAGGAGAGAGATGGAAGATGAGAGATGGGACGCGGCGGTGGCGGTGGCGGGGAGCAGGCACGACAAGAGCCGTGGGAATGATTACAGTTTGATGAGATGGGTCAGTCTGGAGCTATTCGCATCCATGTGTAGTGTGCGTGAAGGGGGGGGGGAAGAGTGGAGTGGAGAGTGAGTGAGGGAGTGATATGGATTGGGCGGCGCGCTTCGGGGCTGTGTTGGTTCAGGGCAAGGGCCGATTCGGGTACAGGCAGCCGAAATGCTGCGTCGCGTTAGGAGCTGGCCCTTCGGAACATAAATGAACCGATGTCGGATCCGGTATTTCGTAACGAGGTCCTGCTCACCACCAAAATCCCAATAACGCACCGCTGCCATTCCATTGTGCAAGTGTTTGCCCTGCGTTGCCCCTGCACATGATCCTCGACTCCGACCCTCAGAGCCCGCAGGTCGAGTCGCACCACGTCGTCGTCTTCGGTCTGCTCTGACCTTCGCTGAGCGGTTGCGCCTTTGCATTCACCGTCAAGGGTTCGCCTGCGCCAGCTGCTCTCCCTCCTACCCATTCACTACTGTCTGTACCTATTCTCCCTCCAGGTCCCATTGATCCTATCCTCCCATCACTTTCCCGTCTTGGCAATGTCCGGACTTCCCCACCACACCGCCTCTGCCAGCGAGTCCGTTGCAACCTCTCCCAATGTCGCCATGGACGCAAAGGAAGGCAGGTCCGGGAACGCATTTGCCTGCGAAAGGTGTCGCAAGCACAAAGTTCGATGTGTTCCCTCTGCCGCTGCCGGCATCTGCCAAAGGTACTTATTACTTAGATATGATTTTCCCACCGATCATTCCCCTCTTGCTATGATTGTGTTGCTCCTGCTGGACCACATATCAAACGTGATATACATATATACATATATAATAACCCCGCTGACACGTGCTTTAGGTGTGAAAAGGCTAGGGTGGAATGCGTCGAGCATGTTGCGCGCAGGAGACCAGCGAAGCCAAAGACGGCCGCGCAGACGCCCAATCGCATGGCCGAGTTGGAAAAAGTCATGGACCGCTTCTCTGCCTTGGTCAATTCTACTCCCGTGTCCAAGCCAACGCCACTGCACTCGACTCTGCCAGCCGTCAATACCATCCCGTCCCAGGCCGTTGAATCAAACCCGCAGACCCCAATCGCACTTGCCAGGCCACCGCCATCAGCTTCAAAACCCGTACTTCTACCCGCCCCTGGATCGACCCCCGAATCTGCCGTGTCCTTTTGGGAAAACATTAATGACTCTCTCTCTGGCCTTGGTCGACTGGACCCGGTGATTCGGTCCATCAGCGTCATCCACATGCAACTGCTGCTGGACAGCTACCGGACCATGGCCGATTTCTTCCCCTTTGTCGCGTTACCCAAGGAAATGTTCTGTCAAGATTTCATCCAGCACCGCCCGATTCTAATGTTTGCCGTGCTTACAGCCGGATCCCATGATTCTCCACTGCTGCAACTCACCTTGAGTCGGGAATTTCGCAAAGTCGTCATGGTCAAAATCATGAACGGGGAGAAGAGTTTGGAATTGCTGCAGGGGCTTCTGGTCTTCATCGCCTGGCACCACCACTATATGGATGCTCAGGCAGTTTCGATTCGCTTGCTTCTGCAAATCTGTGTGGGAATTGCCAATGATCTTGGTTTCGACAGTATCTCTACATCGATGAAATCCCCACCACGGAGTGAGAATGGATTGGAAAGGGAGGCGAAGAGGGCTTATCTTGGATGCTACTACCTCGTATCGAACCTGGGCATGCTTGATCCTGGAAAGCCTAGGGTTCTGTCGTACTTCAACACCATTCGCACATACGCCAACGACCTGGCTTCTGCCTGGGAACACAGGTCCGATGCCATACTTCCGATTCTCGTCGATACATGCCAATTCATGGAGGATGTTGAAGAAACGTTCCAAAATCAATCTTTGCAGGCGCAAATGGTAAAACTGCAGTTGAATCGGCTGAATGAGAAGTGGGAAAGCATGCGCCAAGCGTCCCAGGCGCAAGCACAGGACTATAGTGAGTATCATGAGCGATGCGCTTTTATTGGCATTTTTCTAATTGCATTTGGGCAGAAACTTTGCAATGGTTCCAGCTGGTCTGTCGAATTCACATGTACAAGATAGTTACTTCACTTCAGCTCACTGATCGGGATAACGCACCATGGGCAGCAGGTTCCCAGCTGTCGCAGCGCATTACTTGTCTTCGCTCTGTGGAACATTTCCTGGACGCGGCCCTGAAACTCTCCTCTACGGAATACGAATATGTTTCGATAGTGGATTGGTTACATCTGATTACAGCGCTTAGCATGCTGGGCAAGCTGGCTGTTCATTCAACGGCTATACCCGGTTGGGACGCCGGTGAGCTGCAGATCGCCAAAACATTCGACTATTTTCGCGACCGGCTGTGTTCAATCATGCCACGGTTGCGTGAAACGCATGACAGTGCGGAGGATCTCTTCGAAAGGTTCCGACGAATCACCGGCGCCATGAAAACATCAATGCGGAGCACGCCGGCGAGAGCCAGTCCCAATGGCTCCACATTCGAACTTGCGACTGGTTCCGGAAGGACCGTGTCGTTGCTTCAGGACCTGCCAAAACTGAACCCTTTAGGCACAGTCAAGGAATCCTCGGAGTCGCTGCCGACCCCATGGAAAGTCGGCCCTTCGCTCGATATGAGTAGCAGTGAATTCTGCTGGAAGTTTCTGCACGGAACGATGTGATTACTTACATAGCAAAGCCCGAACCTGCAGTGTGTATACATACTGTGTAATTTCTATTTGGATCTAGATCATTGGCTCACGGTTGTCTTTTTGACGGGGGGTTGGAAAAAGCAGCAGTCACACGGGCCCGGATATCACACTTTCCATTTCATTTGTCATTACCAACACTTTGCTTGATTTCGGTTCTCGGGCTGGTTTCCGGTACACCACACACAAAAACAAAAGTTTTCCTTTCGATTTCTCTGCGGCATCTCTGTTTGGAGCTATCTAGTCCACGGCAGGCTTTTCCTAAGGCACATTTGGGTGGAAGCATATCGCTCCACATTATACCATTCATGTTACGACGTGTGGCACCCTGTTTTGTTCGCGTTTTCTTTACGGCAACGGGGAGGTTTTTGTTGCTTTTTGTCCTGCATTTTGCGCGTCTCTTTTCGTTGCTTTTCTCATACCCAGTCAATGTAGTGCGTACTGTACTCCAATCATCGTCGTTTTTTCTCATCATCTTCTCAGATTCGGCTGCACCACTCCATTTTGGTCGCAGCGAGGCGCAGTCGCCTGATTTCATCTCCAAGTACACGAACAATTATCATTAATCGTCCAACCAGAGGTTCCTTCCAGATGTTTGGAGTGTTCTCGCTTATGATGCCGGTTTTTGCAAATCCTCGTGTCGAGATTGGGTCGTGGACGATGTATGGCATCATGTATACTCTTTCTATGGCATCACCACTTTAGGGGAAATGTATAAAAGTCATGGCTATATCGTGCAGGGATTTTTTCCTCTCGCTCAACCTACCCATACAAAAGTCTTCTTCACGAAAGAAAGTAAACCCCACCCACCATCCAAACCTAACAAATCCAGCAAACCGCAAACCATTACCCTCCTACCACCACCATCAGCACCCTACCTACGTTCCTCCCATACAACCCCCAAAAAATCAGCGCTCCTACCACCCAAAATCTCAAAAACCACTTCCCCCCGCTTCCAAAACGCCCGCCCGAATTGACGCTCTTCTGTTTACGACTCCTATTCCATCCACCAAAGAAACCGTCTTTCTCCTCGCCCAAACCCGTCGAGCGCACTCTTTCAACAATACCATCACAGAACCTCCCTCATAACCAAAATCAACCCCTCGACCCCCATCCAAAAATACAACACAACACACCCTTTCTCGAATCAAAAAATGGGCTGCGCACCAAGCAAACCAAGCAGACACACCACCCCTTCTTCTGCTTCAGCAGATCAACAAGATCGTGAACAACAACGCACAGAAGCCCCTCGTCCTCGTTCCTGCGCTTACGCTCACGGTAGCAATAACACTTCTAGCTATGATTACACGGCTGTGGGTGCGGGTGCGCTTGTAGCTACGTCGGTCTTTGCGAGCGATGGTGGTGGTGGGGATTGTGGTGGTTGTGGTGGTTGCTGAAGAAAGGGAGTTTGGGGGTTTGGTAGGGGAGGAATGTGGAGATATGAGGATGTGTGGAAGGGGAGGTAGGGATAGGGGATTTTTTTTGGGGGGGGGGGGGGGTTGTTTTTCTCCCTCACGGATGAGAATTTTCGGTCCAGACGAGAGCAGTGCGGTCACCGGCATGGATTACAGTACTTGTAACCAGTTACTTTTTTTCTCGGTTTTCGGGAGAAGGGGAGGATTGTGTTATTTCGGGTTGGAGTTGGGGTCGATGTGGCCAGGGGGGTGTACACACGTGTTGATGTTTAATTAATGTGTATGTTATAAGACGAAATCTCGCTTTTTTGTTTCGTTTCCCTGGGGGCGTATTTGTAAGAAGGAAAATGAGATGTGAAAACGTCTTTGTGGTGGCGTGAATCGGAAAACTAACGAAGGAATCATCACCATTACTATCCCTTACCCTCCTATCCCCCACCCTAATCCAACCCAACAAAAATTGATAACTAGCATCCTCTACCTACCCGTTTTTAACAAACTTGATAAAAATTTAGGGTAGAAACTTACTCTCTCTCTCTCTCTCTCTCTCTCTCTCTATGTGTTCACACTACACCTAAGAATCCCTATTTCGCGTCCGCTATAGATCTTTCCTACTATCCCAAAGGAATCCTATTCTCATTAATCCCTCTATACCCCCCCTCCTTCTGCGTCCGTCCTCCTTATCCTAGACAGAGTAAGTTGGTCGGTGCTGGTGGTTGATGTAGGATGGAGGGTGTGCGGTGGTGGGATTGCGAAGTTGTTATGTTATACTTATATTTGGTTGTTCATTTTTTATTCATGGTTCTAACGTGTGCGGAGTTTTTGGTGTAGTTGGATGGAGATTAGATAGGCGCAGTAAGGTCAGCTTAAGCTTATTTACCTCTATAGTTAACTGTTAGAATAGTATATCCTGCGTTACTCACTCTTACTCTATTACTAACTACAGCTTTATTCCCAGTCCATTCTCTCCCCTTCCGTTCGCTACGACTATTGGTTTTGTTGGAGGATACTGCTTACGGATATAAGTGTTGGGGGAGGAAGTGATTGATTACGTGATGGAGCAGTACTTTTGAAAGAAGAGTATATATATAGTAGAGCTATGTGACTTAGTTGTAGGGAGGTACAAAGTTAGCTAAATATCACTTGGGTGGTTACAGTACATCATTAGTGTCTTAATACGCCACGCTATGTGGTGTCTTAATAATAAACAACTCTGTACCCGGAGTTTAATATCCATTCACTTGAATAGGTTTAGGCTGCTGATACGTGCTATACGTGTTTTTCAATAGAATGGGACTATAATGCTAGTGGTTCAACTTGTTGCACTTGCAGGTGATTAATCAGTATAGATATAATATACCAGCGACTTGAGCCGCACAACTGACTCAACAGCAGCCTTGGAGTAAGCTTTTTATTAAATGAATCACAAAACGCCGGCGCTGTGCATAAGCTAGCCTTTGATTCCCTTTTTGATGGTTCATTACACCTCTTAAATCTGTGTTATTTGAAGTGAAAGGATGACAGTACTAGTTAAGCCAGCGTCGAACCTAGGACTTTCTATAGTTAACCTCGATTCCGTTAAGGTCTTATTGACAACAGGACCAGCACCATTATTTAAACCAAACGTTTGAAGCAATGGGACGTTGAGATTGATCTGATACCCGGGATTTTGAGGAGCACACTTGGAAAAGCTTTACTTAGCAATTTTGATTTGTGTAGAAGGTGTGGTGGATTTTGAGCGATTCTATTTCGTGGAGCGTCTTCAAGAATCCTGCATTCTATGTAAAATGTTGCAGTCTATATAAAACCCTGCAGTCTTATAAAAAATCCTGTAGTCTATACAAAATTCTGCAGTCTTTTATAAGGATTCCTGCCGCGCTACGAAACACCTTGCAGTCTATACATACAAGAAATCCAGAACCTATATCAAATTTCTGCAACCTCACGATATCCTGTAACCTTACAACATCCTGCAACCCCACGATATCCTGTAACCCCACAATATCCTGTAACCTCACGATATCCTGCAACCCCACGACATCCTGTAACCTATGTATTCCAGAAATCCTGCAGCCCATATGTTTTACAGCTCTAGAATCCTTCATCTAAAACCTGCAGCTTATATCTACTAAACATCTTATAGTGTAATGTACTAAGAAATCCTGCAGCCAGTACACATCCTACAGCCTGTGGTTTTAAGAGAACCTTCAGCCTATGTGTACCATAGATCCTGCAGCCCAAGTATTAAGAACCCCTAGAGTCTATATTAAAATTCTGAAGCCCGCACGACATCCTGCAGCCCATGTATATAAAGAAATTCTGCAGCTCGTGTAAGAATTCCTGTAGCCTACATATCCCAGAAGTTCTGCAGCCCATGTTTGTAAAAATCCTGTAGCTAGTGTACGAAAACCTGTAGCCTAAATATTCCAGAAATTCTGTAGCCTACACATTTCAAATGTCCTGCAGCCCAATTCGCATATACGAAATCCTGAAGCCAATGTGTAAAACCCTGCAGCCTATACAGTAAGCTCGCAGCTACTTCTTTACACAATTGATCCCTATCGTGTCCAGGATGTGCTTTTTTCAGGACCTCCTTCGTCTCTTGTCAGAATTGTCAGACTGAAGTTCCCCATATTATGAACGCCACTGTGGAGCGTGGCCAGCCAGGCCTATCGAAATCCTGCAGCGTATTAGAATCTTGCAGCCCATATACAAGATACTGCAGCCCAAATAAGAAGTTCTGTAGCCTCAGAGAAATCATGCATAATTCGGCGACGGGCCTTTCTGCGACAGCCTTCGCGGGCTCTTCTAATTCCTGCTTCTCCCTTTTACTTAAACTTCGTATATATGTGATTACTTGGTCCGAAAGACGTATTGTTTAGTCTAGGTAATCCTAAATCCCAAATGAGAAATAAAAAGTTCATAAACCCGAATCGTGAAAATGAAATGTCCTCAGTCTGGTACAACTTCTCGCCAACATTTTCCAGTTTCGTACCGCCTCTCAGTGCGACACCGGACAACACACTGCTATCACAGAAAACGGAGGAATCGGAGCCTATTGCAATAGAGCCACGGCAACGCCAAACCTGGCGACCAGAACGAATAAATAGGAACTGACCTATTGCTTCTTGAAACCTGGGTAATCCCAGTGTCATTACGCGTATGCACTTGGATCCTAAGATTTTGTATTGAGGATCCTCTTGAATCCACGGTTGTTCCATGAAGTATTCAGTCGCCGCACAATTTGAACACAACTCATGATATCGACCTAGCCACTCCCAAGACTTTTCTTTGATTTCGAGATCGCGACAATCTCCCTGGCACCGCCAACCGTTGACGGTTAGGAACGGTCTGTCTTTGAGGCCCCAGTCTTTCCATCGCATTTCATGATGTATCTGCTGGATTGATAACTCCTTTTCATGATATATCTGCTGGAATAATAACTCCTTTCTTCTTTGGAACAATTCTGGGAGAAGGATCTTCATAAGAGCAAATGCACCACTAAAAACGTAAACTGCGGGAAGGCTGGATAGTACACGGAAGAAAAGCTCCCCATCATCCAATCTGTAATCCACAACGACATTATGCCCACCCCGGATCAATGGCAGTAAAGAGAAAATCTTGTCTCGGGGGTTAGAACATTCTTGGCGCCTGAGTTTCAAAACATCAAGAAGTGTGCCAAGACTCATGTAGCCCACCATTTTTATCCGCTCTTCCGCTTGTATGACTATTTCTGCACGGCTCCCCCACACGTCAAGGTTATCTTTCACAGATATGGAAAGTTCCTGAAAATTAATCTCTTGGTTCCCCTGTACAACGACCTTCGATGCTCCAAGAGCGATTTCCTGTACGATCCAAGCCCGAGTCCAGTATTCATTGTTGCAAAGTCTGCGAAAAAGCTCAGGAATGTCGGCGTAAAATTTTTCTTGGTTGAGGACAGCTTCCCGCTTTTTCTTTCTTTTCTTGTCGCTGACGTTGGTGTTCCTTTTCCCATTTTCACGGATTCGCTCAATCAACGCTTCCTCAAGCGGTGACCCCATGCCGAGCCATATGATAACTCCAGCGGCGTATTTATATATTTCACCCATTCGCATCACCATGATCGCTTTTTCTTTGAGATCGAGTTGATTAATGCATATAGCGTCAATCCAGAGAACGTGGTTCGGATATTTTCGACGTGCGATGCTCAAGAAATCCCAGAGGTTGGGACGAACCAGGAAGCGCAGTCCGTTGATGAAAATCTTTCTTTCCTGGGAGGGATTCTCCTTACCCCATCGATAAGACAGACAGTGGTAGTGAGAATCAGGGCTGATTTTCTTGAGCCTAAGACTGATTGTTCCGTCTTCATCGGGAAGAAACTCAATGCCGCGAAGCTCATAACTCATGGAATCCAAGGGCTCGTACACGTAATTGCGACGTCTTCCAGGCATTCTGACCGACGGTGGCCAGCGAGGCGACGGGAGGCAAATAAATGCATATATTGCGTTGAAGACTGTGATTGTTTAAATAAGAACCGTTGCTAGTTCGACGAGGCGCAGCAGATGCTATTATACTAGCTGTCCCTCGATGATGGCTGCCTGCTGTATGCACTGCGCCACCACCTCAGGCGAGGAGACCGGTCTCTGAGATGATTGGTTCGGTCAACGACAAATCACACAGGGGTCATAATAACTATTCCGCCCATTGCTATGATTTTCCTGAAGACGATAGAGAAATATTTGCGGCACTAACTTTTGGCGGGTTTACTCCGAATGGAAACGTAGAAAATCCTCGAGACTTTTTTTGACTTGGAATGCAAAAGATTTTCACCAATGCGTTCATGCCTAGTTCGAGACGACATGTGAGCGATGAAGAACCGAGTGTGCCACTAACAAAAAGCGCTGGTAGAAGACGTCGAAGAATAGTGGCCCTTCCTCATCTGCTGGTATATCGGCAATTACTAGCCTTCCAGGTTTCGTGCAAGCCGATGAACATCGAGTTGCAGCATGCATTTCGAGCTTCGCATGTTTTGCTAAGCACATAATCGCAGCGACTAAACTAATAGCCTAATAAAGCTTTAATTCTCAAGACGGTGGATGCGTTAGTAGTTCGGGAACCGTTGGTCAAACTCGGATCAAAGATGTTGGTCGAGCGCTTGCTCCCAGAACGGTGTACATGTAATAGATCGCGGCCTATACAGAATTGCGTAAAGAACACTGCAGCCTATAACATTTGCACTACTTTCGAATTAATCCTTTCATCAACTGAATCGAATGCTAGGGATAAAGGGGCGGAGAAAACGGCATACTGCTCTCCATACACATCAATTTTGAAGCAAGCACCCAACTCAACCAATTCAATACTATTGATAAAGGGATAGAAGTGATGAAATCCTGCAGTTCAGCAAGCATCTTACAGAGCAAAACAAATGTTCTGTAACCTATGAGACCCCTGCAGTATATTAAAGAAATCCTATAACCTATAATAATCCTGCAACCGTTGAACTTCTGCAACCACTTAAAAATCTGCAGTCTGTATATTTAATTCTGTAGCCTATATAATAAGGCTGCAGCTTATATGACCCCTACCACTTACGAAAATCCTGCAACTTACCTAAACTCCTGCAACTTACCTAAACTCCTGCACCCTACCTAGACTCCTGCACCCCCCTAAAAATCCAGCAGCCGATAAAATCCCAGCAGCTTTTACCCATATATGTCGTACCCAAACACACACGTTATCTTAAGAAGTCCTCGGCCAGCGATCCCACGCAGAATCCAAAGTCGAATGGCCAATCCATCAAGCGAGTATGTCTTCGGTCTACAAACCGACAGATCCTGCAACGTACAAAAGAGATCCTGTAACCCCCTGAAATCTAATACCGTATAGGAAAACATGCAACCTAATTAAAATCCTGTATTCTATACAATAATCCTGTATTCTATACAACAATCCTGCAATCTCTATAATCTTCCTGCACCCTATATAACAACCCTGCAACCCCTACAATAATCCTGCAACCAACCAACATCCAGTAACCCACACGACAATCCTGCAACCCACCCTAGAATTTTGCATTCTATCCAAGAATCCTGTAGCCTACGAAATATCCTGCAGCCCCTTAAAATCCTGTAACTCATACAACAATCCTGTACCCCACACAACAATCCCGCAACCCCCAAAACACCAGCAGCCCACAAAAAATCCCGTACCCTCCCCCTACATCTCGCACTAAAACTCCCCACCTCTAAATCTCCACACCTCCCCCCCTTCTCCTGACTTCAAACCACCAATCACACACCGCGCGCAACGCGAGACTACCCACCAAAACCAAGTACCCCCAACGACTTCAATACCGAATTCACTACAGCGATAAGATAGCACGCCTACGACACCAACCCCGGTAGAATAAAATTAATAACTGCGATGGAGCTGATTTCAAGGGGAGATGGGTTGATAGATGTGATTTCCCCTTATATATCGCTTTCCCGCCCCCCGCGTCCCCATTGAAGACTCGTAGGGAACAGATGCGAAACGGCATACCGCAACACCCTCACTCCACCCGCGTACCGTGCACGAAAAGCCGACGAGAGTTTCGAAATAATTATTTTAAACTTTATATTCTTTGGTATCAAATTCGCGAATGAGTCGCTTATATGCACATAAATGCTATTTATACACATGAATACAATGGGATGCGATGCAATGCAGATGCTATGCTAAGAAACGTTACAACAACGACAGCCCAACCAGGATATTAAAAAAAGTTCCATATTCAAAAAACCCACCCCACGGACATCACTTTTATATTTTTTCTCATCTTCTTCATCTCATTCATTCTCGTTCATGAGTCGAAAATGCTAAACCTCAACATTCTCATTCCGCAACAACACGCCCTCGCGAGGGGCGCCAGCCTCCGCCTTGCTGAAGGTGCGGCCGCCGGGGCCGAGGTGGAGACGGTCGGTGTCGACGAGGCCGTCCTTCTGGAGGGACTCGCCGTCCCACTTGGCGGAGGTGATGGGGTTGACGTGGAGGATGTACATGGTGTCGATTTCCTCGAGGGAGCGGCCCTTTGTCTCGATCATGAAGAAGTAGACGATGATGAAGAGGGCGAAGCAGCAGCCGCCGAAGACGAGGCCGTAGAAGTAGTCGATGTTGTTGGTGATCATGGTGCTGAAGAAGGAGATGAGGAAGTTGAAGAGCCTGAAATGTCATGTTAGTTACAATATTTTTTTGGAGCGAGTTTTTTTTGGAGTGGACGTACCAGTTGCTAGCGGTAGCAACAGCCATGCAGGTAGCGCGGTAACGAGCAGGATACAGCTCGCCAACGATGGCCCAAACCAGGGGTCCCCACGTGGTGGCGAACGCGGCGATGAAGAGACAGGTGAAGACAATCATGATGTTTCCGGCCTGCGGCGTAGACTGGGGGTTGACGTGGTCGAGCTGGTAGTGGCCGACGAAAGAGTAGATGAAAAGGCAGATGCCCATCCACGCGGCACCGCCCATCATCGCCTTTCTCCTTCCGACATTCTCGACAATCCAGATACCAGCAATGGTGGCGGCGACGTTGACGGTTCCGAGAATGATGGAGGTGACGTAGCTGTTCTCGAGACCGGTGGCGGCGAAGATGGTGGTTCCGTAGTAGAAGAAGTAGTTGGCACCAGTGAGCTGCTGGCCGGCTTGGAGAACCATACCGAGGACAACGCGGTAGAGCATGCGAGGGCCGGTGAAAGCCTCGTACCACGCGTGCTCACCACCAGCGGACTCAGCCTCCAACTTCTCCTGGATCTCTGCAATCTCGGCATCGATGAGCGCGGAGTGGGGATCGACACCATTCAAGCGGGCCATGTTGCTGCGCGCCTCATCGATGCGGCCCTTGCGGTACGCGTAACGTGGGGACTCGGGAAGGAGCAGGATGGCAGAACCCAAGAGAATAGCCCAGAGAGCGGAGAGACCATTGGGGATTCGCCACTGCGCGCTGTTGCTGTAGCCGTCGGAGGTGCCGTAGTTTACCATGTAGGCGGTCCAGATACCCATAGTAATCAGCAACTGGTACGAAGCCACGGTTGCGCCACGAATACGCTTGGGGATGGATTCAGACTGGTACATGGGAACCACGGTTGACAAGGCTCCAATGCCGAGACCAGCCACGAAGCGGCCCATTGCGAATTGAACCCAGACGGTTTCGCTCGTGATTTCGATGATGACACCGGCAATGTAGAAGAAGGCGGATCCGGAAATGGTGAGGCGTCGTCCAAAGTGATCAGCGAGGGGAGCAGAGCACAGGCAACCAAGCAGGGTACCGATACTGGAATATCATTAGCTCAGTCATGCAATCATCCATCCATCTTTGACAACATACGCAAGAAGACCGACTATAGTACCCTGGCGAACGGCCGAAAACTGGCCATTCTCTCCAAATCTCTCAATGAAGTCCGACATGGCAAGGAAACCAGAAATCTGTCCAGACTCGTAACCGAACATGAAACCACCGATACTGGCGACGGCTCCCAGAATCACGGCCACAGCTGGCACCCTTCCTGCTGGCTCCACTGCCGCGGGCACATCGTGTGAATTCCTTCGGGGTGGTGTTTGTGCGGGTGTGGAAGTTTCGGGAGTGCCCTTTTCGTGCACCTCGTCTGGGGTGCTCTTGCGAAAGAAACGCATGATGAAGGTGATTCCAATACAGAGAAGTATGTATGTATCTTATGTGGAAGGGGGGAGAGGCAGGGTATAAGTGAGACAAAAGATGACTGAAGAGAAAAAAATACGGGGAAGAACAACTGTTTATAAATGAGGGGATTGGGGAATGGGGTGATGGAGGATGGAGGAATGGAGGAGGGGGAATGGGGTGACTGGAGAAAGAAAAGTAGCTAGAAGATTTGGAAGGAAAAATAACACTGGGGACGTCAAATTTTCTCTTCAAGGCACGTTCGTTATGACGATGGCCATGTTTGGTAGAGGTACCGTGTGGGCTATCCAATTTCTAATTCAATCGGCCGAGGTTTCGATGTTTTTCGCTGCATGACTATCCAAACATGCACTGGCTCGGCGGTTCAAGGCGGATGGTTGGTCCGTTCGGAGGCTCGACCGTGTCATTGTGGTGGATCTGAGGCATGGGATACTCTCTGCGGCGATGTGGTCCACTGTTTCTTACATACTTGAACAGGTACTGATAACGTGCATGACAGCTCTGTGCTAAGCTCGATTGAGCATCCCATCCAACAACTCGAGCTGCTCAGAAGGGGCGTCTGATGTTTTTACTGAGGCGTGATTGATCATGGCCTTTTTTCTCTTGGGATCCGTGTTATCTGAGTGTCTGATCTGTCCGCTGTGGTTGTTCTCTGTCTGGTAGGGAATGTAGGTGTTGTCCAATTAGACGACGCCGGTTCTGGCCGATGAGTGGATATCGGATCCGCAGATTTTTTTGACTTCTCGGCTTGCGGTCGGAGAACCGATCGGATCAACTTCGGAAAAACTTTAGTCCCGTCTCGCAACGTTATCCTCGTCGGTAGATCATCAGCCTCAACATGGTGAACCGCCACGCCGTTTGCTTCTTCAGAAAGTTCTCATCGTCAGGCGATTCTTCGTACGAATGGGGAGACATTTCGATCCAACGACATACACCACAACTGATCCCTTTCACGTATTCTTCGTACCAACATTACCTACCTACTGATCAATAACCTCGTAGACCAGGCCCACAGATAAGCAAGGCACCCCTATTCCCAATCAAAACTCCTCAAACGCCTCAACATGTCCACACCAACCCTGCGAACAGTGGGGCTGCAAATCCTGCTCCGAAAGACCATGCTCGAAAGGCGCACAACAAACCCACCCACACCTGATACCCTGCGCCCACGCCCGTCAGCCAACGTGTGATCTTCGTGCCATGCACACGTTACAAGCAGCATGCGCAGCATATAGGAACGCAACGGAAGCTAGACCACGTGAGCCGCAAACCAGAAGAGCCCAAGAAAGATTTTTCCTTCCATAGTGCGCGCCGCGAAGGAAAGCCGGATGCCAATCGTTGCGCGCTATCCACGAAGTTCAAACGACCCTTTCACATTTTTTTCTGCTGGCCTTGTTTTCTCGAATCAAAAAAGAGAAGCTATTGTTGGATCCACGCCTTGCGGCAAAGGCCGCGTTCGCGTCAGTGCAACGAAGTAGCGGCCCGCTGGCAAAAGTGGGCCCTGTCCTGGCTAGTCGATATGACGTCTGCGCGTAGATTTCTTCTCTTGTCGCGGATGGAATGGGAGAGGCGTGCTGTTGCAAGAGAAAAGCTGTTTTGAGGTTGAATAATGGCCGTGTGATGTAAGTCACAGTTTCTCTGAGTGTATAAGCAGATCAAGAGTGATTCCCCTGGCCGAGTGATATCACCGCCAGTGAGCCGCATGCCTCCGAACGACCTCGAAAGTACATGTAACGTTACCAATCTTCCATCCCACTCTCCTCCGGCCTCGAATCGTCGAACAAAAACCAGGGTCCCTTGGCTCCCTATCGCGCGCTCAAGCCAAACACGAATGAGATCATTTCCATGCAGGTCATCCACGTCCCCTACCATCCTCTTTTCCTCGTTTTTTCTTCCCTAATCAACGTTTCAAAATTCCCTCAAAAACCAGGTCTCAAAACTTGAAAAAATCCTCGCTATCGCAAACATCAAGAATAAGCAAAACACCAAATGACGTCTCTCTTCCCCTATGCAAAGCCAACGAGCAGAGAAAAAAAAAACGCCAACCGCATGCCCCTTCCCGCGTCGTGCATCCGATCCGGCGTCTTCCAAGCTCCGTCCCACTTAGTCCATCTCTCGCTCTTTCTCTCTCAAATCTCCGCTTAGTCAGGGGACCAGGCACTACTTCACACTAGCAGGAAGAGCCCCATTTTGAGCCTCACTAACTTGATTCAAATGCGACGCGACATTGTTCTCGCCTAAGGGTTTAAATCCGATGCAACTTTTCACGATACCTAAATCCGTTCAAGGCAGTGCACACGAGCGCGTGCGTCTCGATTTTATGCTTCATTCATTGTGTAGGTATGTATGTATGTAATTGTCTCCTCAACCGGATCTGCTTCAAACATCAATATGCAGGCGTGCGCGGTCTCGAGCAGATTCGACTCCAGTGCTGTCAAAGTCACACACATACACACACTCCCATGTGCATTACCATCACCATCCCACCCCATCACTCCCTCAAACGCAAACATCCCGCCTAGCTATTAAACAGCCACAACATAAAACGCTTACGCAGTAACTAAATGCCAAAGAGAGCTAGCTGTCTGCAGGATGTAATGTTGCAGTACGTGAGAAACAACCGCATTTCACCCTTTTCCAATTCCTCCGCGCAACACAGGTATGCTGCAAAGAAATGTACACCCTGAACCCGCAAACCCCAAACCCCAACCTCCACACGCAGCACCCTCCACGTCAGTATCGAGGGGTGGACTCCAGGATGGGGGAGTGAGTGATGGGGAATGGAGGTCCAAGGATGGGGAGGCGGAGGATGGAGAGGTGGGTTCGGTGGGGAGTGGAGAGAGATAAGGGAAAGGTGGTGTTATGTACATGTATGACTGATCGACAGGTAAGAAAGGGTATATGTAGGTAGATAAGACTGGAAGGAAGAAAACACGTGATATTTTCCATACGTACGTAGCCATGGATGTAAAAGTTCAAGGAAGATGTAGTAGACAAACTCGTAATTCATTACATATCTACACACCCATCACCATTCCCTCCCCTTTCCCATTAAACAATCCGTCTGAAGACGGATGCTTCTACTTGGCCTCCGCAAACCGCTTAACCCACTTCCCATCCCACGCATCAACCTCAACCGCGCTCCTCTTCCTCTTTCCTGCTGCCGCACCTGACCCACCACACGCCGGAGTCTTTAGCTGCTCCCCGAAGACATCCGCGATCCAAATCAACACGCCATTGGTCCATCCAAACCCCTCGACGACGGCGTACTCGCCGCCGCCGCCGGCCGCATCGGTGCTGACGTCGGAGTATTTCTCGAACATGATGCCTTGTGTTGCGTTGGCGTTTGACGAGGAATTGTTCGGGGAGGGGGAGGAAGCGGAGGCTTTCGCGGCCGTGGCTTGCCAGGTGCAGTACGTGGAGTCGAGGTAGCGTTGCGCGAGGGAGAGGGCGAGGGATTGCGTCCAGATGTAATCGGTTGTGGTTTGGTTGTTGTTATTAGAGGTGGTGGAGGGGGTTTCGACGGGCACGTTTCGCAGGCCTTCGATGATGATGTATTCGAGTGGCGGCCACACGTTCGGTTCGTCCCATTGTTGTCCCGTGCGCAGGTTCGATGCTGCGATGGCGCCGTCGCGGTTTGAGAGTAATTCTTCTATGCGCGTGTACACGCGGCGCACGGCGGAGGGGTCGTTTTTGATGGTTGCGGGCGCGGCGCCGGTCCAGAAGGGGTAGAATTGCGCGGGGTTGAAGATGACCTGGGAGCCTGGTGGCGCGCCGGAGAGGTCGTCGCGGACGGTGGTGTTGTCGGTGGTGTAGTAGATGTTTTTGGCGCCTGAGGTGAGGTTGTAGTCGAAGTAGCTGTAGTGTTCTGGGTCCCAGAGGAGGGCGGTCATCGCATCGCTGCGGGCTGCCGCGCGGTCGGCCCAGGTTTTTGCGGCGGAGAAGTTGCCGGTGCGCTGGTAGAAGGAGGCGAGAGTTGCTTCGTTGGCGTAGAGGATCGAATTGAGGTCGACGGGGATGGTGTTGATGACATTGAGGGAGCGCAAGGGGAAGGAGGTGTCGCTGACGGCGTCGTTGGGGTTCGCAAGCCATCGAGAGCTGTAGTCCCAGCCGCTTTCAGCGCCGGATGCAAGGTTCGAGTAGAGGGTTGCGCGTTGGGTTTCGTTGAGGGAGACGGTGGCGTTGAAGATTTCCCCTTCTGCGTTATAGTAGGATTGGTTGTTTGCGGTCACGTAGTCCTCGTAGTAGGATTCGGGGCGGGGTTGTGTGTTGGATACTTTGTAGTTGTTCTTGCATGATGGTTAGTATTGGTGGTTCTGGTTCAGGGGACATCTCTCCGCCTACCAGAGTGTAGTTCCTCCCCGCACGCTCCAATGTCACGGTACGGTTGTTGACCCAAAACTCATGCTCCTTTTCTAACAACGGCAACGCTCGTTCCAGAAGAGTGTAGTTCTGCGTGTACTCGACGTAAATTTTCACCATCTGCGTCAACAGCGGCGGCTGCGACCGGTTCAAGTAATACCTCCGCGCTCCATTCGGCACAAACCCAAAGTTCTCGACAAAGTCCAGGAAATTCTCAATGATGTTCTCCGCAATCTGCGTAAAGGAACCTTTCGTCCTCAGCAGGCCTTCGATGATCCAAAACGAGTCCCAGTAGTACGGCTCACGGAAGCGACCACCGGCAACGACGAAGGTCCGGTTGACCGGAATGAAGGAATCCACACACTCGGTGCAGTTGCTGGCACCTGAATAACGGCGCGTGAGATCGGGCCAGATGTCAATGACCTGTGATACAAACTTGGCGACATCGCTGCTGTTCACGGCATCGAGGAAGTCGGGCTGTGTCTCCAATTGATTAGTAGGCACGGCCTGGAGCTCACTGCCGGCTTGACCAAAGTACTCGGACAGGAAATCGTGGAGTGCGGTGTTGTTTCGGATCGGTTTCTCCAATCGACCGAAAGCATCCAAAACTTCATTGAGAGGCTTCGTTGTCGGTCTGACTCTGTATTAGTCCTTTGATCCCACCAACATGCACGAAGAGATGATCGCTCACAGATCCACGAAGGTTTTCGAGTCCGCAAAGGGGCGCGCAAGCTCAATCTGCCTCAAGAGGTCGCCGTAGCAGTAGATGGGCGAGTCGCAGGGCGCAGTCACGGATCCATTCTGGTACAAAGCAGACGCCAATGGCACGCTCAACAACGAAACAACCGTCGCCGTCGTCCAGGGACTCACAGATAACCTCATAATGGCAAGCTCGACGGGCGCAAACGGTCAAAAGCAGGAAAGGGCGTGCAAAAAGCCGCGGGCAACACGAGCGCACCCGGTGCCATTTATACGTCGGGAGCCGCAAGACCATAGCTCGAGCTATACCCTGTTTTCAGCCCCTCGGATCGCCGACCCCAGTGCGTTTGTGAGCTCACTGACTCGTCCCATGGACCTGATCCGCGGACGTTTGCAAACAAAGAAGGCGGAAAAGCGGGAGGGTAAAAGACCGGGACATGGGGTCTCCCCACAACGAGGAACACGCGGACGTCAGCGGCTGAATTGCCATGCTGACCGGGGAAATCCGCCCACTTGGCGAACGAACGCAACGGTTTGACAAGGAATTCGATCGGTGTTAGCGAATGTGACTGGGGGAATGCCAGATGTATCAGAATCGAGAGAAGCACGATCGACACTTCTGTGCGTGTTTACGTGCGATTGTTGCAATTGTGATATTTTCTGCGGCATGAAGAAAGAGGATGAAAAACGGCACGGGTGGAAGGTCGGCGAGTTTGGAGGCATGGAGGCGTGACGGTGTGAAATTTGTGATGATGATGGGGTTTGGGATCCCCGCATACCCCAGTTGGCCCGCCCCCGGCCTGTTTTTTTTGTTTCTAGCGGGGTGCCAAGCATGTAGCTTTGATGTCATGCCACTCGCTCGGGCCACATGGAAATCCATCGCCTTCCTGTCCGAGCCTGATGATGATTTGCGTACGCACGTATGTACAAAAAGGTCGATTGCTCGCTTTTCTCGCATCCAAGTGGTGCTCGGACGTTTGCTGTGGGGAGAACAGGTGGGTGCTTGTATGTGTACGCTGGGTCACGGCGCGGGTATATTCCAGCATATGCGTTCTTCCCCTTCTCCGCATTCCATAATCATGAATTACTAATCCTGACAACTTCCTTTTGATTATCTGAGGATTGATCACGGACAAGGCTCGTCGACAACTTCCAGACATACAGTCCAGCGTATACAAGTAAGAACGGATGTCCAGTGGGGAACATGTTCAGTCGCTCGGTTTGATTGCGTTTATGAAATATCCTATCAAGAACATCTAGGGTCCATACCTACATATACATGAACGGCAGGGTGTAACCTAAGCTGATAGATTTTCTGGCCTCGATGTCGCAAATTCCGAAAGCCTGACATCTCACACCATCCGCAATGCAATCAGTTCCTCGGTGTATCCGGTTGCAACACCAAAGTTCGCCGACCCCCGATTAACGGTATATCTAACACCACTGGCACCCACCGCACTCCTATGAAACTTATTGGCACCAAAACTCACCCTTCCATTCAACTCTTCGGTTTCAGAGAACTTACATTAGGTCCAACCTCGCAAATGGTGTACATGCAGACCTTGGGGCATCCCCACTCATACGCCCAGCACCTATGCTACCGAATATTAGTTTCCGATAGCGATCTGACGAGGGATGCATTTGGGATCCCTTGGAAGGAGCTGCAAGAGCTGGTTTACTCACCTGAACGCACTTCATCCAATCGTCGGCGCATTTCTTGTCGCACCGGCCGGCATCGGTGGTCTGCACGTCGTTGGCATCGGTGGCAGCGACATTGACGGTGTTGTTCGAATACAAGACGTCGGTTGTTGCGGATCCGTTCACAGGGACGGGGGCGGGGGTAAGGGGAAGTTCCGTGGGAGATGTGGCGTTTGTAGAGATGGACATGTTGGCTGGGGCTGCGTCTCTCCGAGGAGACAGCATGTTCGTCCAGGCGGAGACGAGTGGCGTGGAGATAACGAGGAAGGCAAAGCGAAGATTCATTGTTGTTGGGTGATGGTTGATGGGAAGTTACGGAGGTAGGTGAGATGCAGTTGTGCATCGTGATGAAGTGAGTTTTAAATGCACAGGAACGTCTCGCCAAGGGAAAGGGAGTTGTGTATGGGTGACTTGCCAAAGGGGTGAAATTGAGATTTTCGGTGATAAACACTTTGGTGAACTAATTCTATTTCTATATTGACTGACGAAAATCAGGCAACATGCATCGTTTAACCAATCCAACGTGCGGCCGATTTACGCATCAAACGGCGCATAGTCCTTGAAATATTTCTCCTGGATGCGACGGGCATACTCCAAAACAACGGGATACTTCGTCCTTACCAATTCCATACTCTCAGGACCTGCCTTACACCGCTGCGAGCTGACCGAAAACCCAAACACCGTCGCATCAGCCTCCGATGGCTCCGATCCCCCCAGCAACCAAAAGCACTCTCCCGGCCCTGCCTTGGCTTTTGATTCTTGCAGCAGCGCATCAATCGCTATCCAAATCTCCGCAATCAATTCCCGTATCTCGGCGTACGTGTAGCGGCCTACGCCTTGGAGGTCCAGCTTGCGAACGATGTTTTCCTTCGCGTTTTCGCCCACCACGTTGCGCTGGGGAAACGGTATAGAAGCAAAGATTTTGTCCCGGAAGATTTCAAAATTCACGATCCAGCGCTCGTACGATTGAAGGAAGAACAGCTTCTCTTCCAGCATTGCGCGAACCGCTATATCCACGGCGTTTTGGGTAGGGCTCAGATGGGCGTTGAGGTCGGGGAGAATCCCTCTCTTGATCAGGTCCTTGGTTATCCAGGTCGAGTCGGAGAGTTGGATGGTTTCTCCGTCTGGGGTTTTCAAGTCGAGATAGGGGATCTTCTTCCTTGGCCCGTTCAAAGCCGATCCGATTTCGCGCGTGTAGGGCGCTTTGGAGATGCGCAAGCGGCATTCAAGTTTGGCGACGAAGGGAGACCATGTAAACTCGCCGGCATCGTCTATGCCGCGAAATAGTATGAGTTGGTGGGCTTGTTGGGTAGTCATGTTGTCTTGGTGAGGAGTATCTATCAGGCTTGTCGTGCTTGGTGTAGGAATTCAAGGCGATTCAAAGACATTAAATACAAGGTAGCACATCGTGAGCTGACAAATTGATAGAGTAAAACTGTCTGTTCACCATGCTATAAATGGTGTTTTCCGGGGCGTAAGCAAGGTTTCCGTTGCCTGATTTATGGGTCTTAGGTACGATGTTGTGCGATCGCACATCGATTCGTTGTACGTGATACATGCTGACCAGGCGTCGGAGTCTTTTCCGTCGATGCAGCAAATGTAGACATATTGGATCAATTGTTTCTCTTATTACTACCGCTTACTCATTTATGCGCAACATACTTTCAGCCTTTCCAGCCGTGATGGTGGGTTTCGTTCGTACTTGCTGCAAAAGTAAGATCAGCTAACCGAAGTCGGTTAGTAAATACAACCCCTGTCGCATATCGAGTGCAGGTAGGTGCCTGATACGACACCACACATGCATACAACTCTTTGAGGACGTTTGTTCTTGAGATGAGAGTCTTCCTAGAGTAATTAAAATACCAGTGTAGTGTTCTTGTGAAATACATTATTGTTTAACCTACAATATTGGCACATACTTAAGAATCCGTTTAAGTAAGCGACTGCTTTACAAAAAGTGTTTTCACTGGCCCGTTTGGTGAGTGAGGGATATCTTAACACGTGACAGGGCGCAACCACCCAGCCCGTTGGTAACGCGCCTTACTCTCTTACCTTTTAGGCAACCTACCTTCTTCCACCTACTTCCACCCCGCGCCTTCAACCCTCAACCCCCACCAACAGGGCTACTTCTACCACCAACCAGCACGCCAGCAGGCAACCATTCTGAACCTCACGCTTACCAAATTTTCATGTACCTTCCCCTCTAATCCTACTTCCAAACCTACCCACTGACGTCTCTACAGTGTAGCGTGCCACCGCGTTGGCCTTGCGGCGCCATGGGAAACTTACTCAACTCTTCCAGGGCCGGATCGCCAAGCTCACTCGTCGTTGAATGTTCCCCAAAATCCACTACTGCAGTCACCGATGCCGCGGCCAACGATCGCGGCTTCCTGATGGAACTCCCACTCCACCAAAAGTCCACCACTGCAATCAACGATGCCGCGGCCAACGATCGCAGCTTCCTGATGGAACTCCCACTCGAGCTTCGCTACCGTATCTTCGAGCTGTACTGCGCTCGCGGATTCAAGGCGAAGTACCTTCTGAGGCAGTGGCTTGAACGCAAGGATGTCGAGGCGCAGATCGCTGAATACGTGGCGGCTTATCCTTGGAAACCTGTCCCACATGCCGTATACTATGCGCATGACGTACAGCCCCCTATCGCCGACGACCATGACAACGAAGAGGAAGAGATGGAGCTAGAGGCTGACAACGAGGGGGACGAAATGGAAGCAGAGGACGACAGTGAAGAGGACGAAATGGAAGTAGAGGATGACAACGAAGAGGTACAAGATGATGATGAGGACAATGAGCAAGAGGAAGGAGGAGATGCTGAGGACGACGATGAGGAAGAGGAGGACGAGGGCCGAGACATTATCGTACCTCATACCAAGTGGCGTCACGTGCCCAAGTTCATCCAGGTCACCAAAGTGCCGCCTCCGCCAGCACTACTCTCTATCAACAAGCATCTCAAGGAGGAAGTGGAAACTTGGCTTGGCGCTTCCGGGCTCGCGATCGATGTCACGGCAAGTTTCCGCCATACCAGCTTTTTCGAGGTAGTCTTGGACGAAATCGCTGACGCATCATCCTCTATCCTCACGACCATGACCGAGGCAAAAATCATCATAGTCTGGGATACCACGTGGCTCCGTGCACAAAAAGACGAAACCATCACTAGCATGTTTCCTTTCTTTCGCACTATACGAATCGGTAAGGTGTTGGCGATTCTGAGACAGGCACCCTATCTGAAAGAGGTCAAGGTGTACTGGCATGACACTGTCGATGCTGAGGATGTGGAGGGTCAGTCCGTCCTTTCTGAATGCTTGGACGGATTCTTTGATCTGGGAGTCAAACTCGAGTTCACGTACGACTTCATCGGCTCTGGCGACATCGCTCCTGAGAAGCGTCTAGCTCGCAGCCGCCGCAAGGAGTTCCAGGATATCGTTGACAATGGTTCCAACATGTTCTAGGTTTGCTAGATTGCGCATGGGGCTACATCGTGGAGGTTTGCTATAGGTTTTTTGGCATGGCATGATGATTTGGTGAAGTTTGTTTTCACTCAGCTAGCCCCACAAACAAGACGTGTGAACCACTGAGACATGTTCCACTTCACGTCAGGAGTGGATTTCGGAAGGTTCAAGTTATGTAGGCAATGGATCAGAAAGAACATGAAGCAATGCCTCAACTATTTCGTGATTTCTCCCCATCATCGCGAGTGCGCGCGTGAAAAAAAAAAAGTGTGGGGTAGGTGAAGACACCCGTTCATGTACCTCCCTCTACCCTGCAAGCACATACTCGTGCAATGCCACTAGACGTGATGTTGGTTCCGCGCGATGATGATGCAGAAGTGGATCATCACCATCGTTTCAAGAACTTAAAACTCAAAAGCTATCCACCTCATGAAACTTTTCTTTTATTTAGGTATCACACGGCAAACTTCAAACGTACCATGATCCTCTGTATCCATCATACCTACCCCTCTACATTCGCATCTACATGCACACACCGAAACCTCCGTTCTCAACGTCCGAAGAAAGGAACTCCATACAGCGTTCCTTCATCTAAAATGCCTGTTTATGCTTACGGTGTTGGTACAGTGGGTGTAGACGTTGCTTCGCGGTGATAATCATCATCATCATCACCACCACCACCATTTAGAACCCCAAAAACACAACGTCAACGTTTATGTATGCGAAAAACACCAACCGGACAGAGCGCAGAACCATATGGCGTTGTACGTCTTTCTTTATTGGTACTAAAGATATCCAGATATTAATGTGTGAAGAAGAAAGGAGAGAGAAGGAGGGAAAGAGGGTGGTATTTATACTGGTGCTTGGCCAGGCAATGGGCTAGGCTAGGTCACATGTGTACATCTTGATGACTTGATGGATGGTAGTGATAATGACGATGATAATCATCACCACCACGACGGTTCAGACTGGCGATAAAACACAACATCGGCGTAAATGTCTTCGAAAACAGCGACACAACCCAGCCCAGAACCATACTCCCAAATAAGTATAGCTTTTTATTTGTCCTAAAGCTAAGCAGCCGCGTGTAAAGAAGAAAGGAGGATGATAGAAAGAAGGAGATATTTATATTCCCACTTAGGAGGGATATGGGTGACTTCATGTGTGTACATGTTGATGACTTGATGGGTAGTGGTGGTAATGATGATAATCACCACCACCACCATTTAAAGCTCTTAGAAAATACAACACTCACGTACATGTAGTTATGTATGCGAAAGCAGCGACACAACCAAGCGCAGAACCATTGAGGAGATCACGGACAATTTTTTAATTCGTACTAAAGCTATACAGCCGCGTGTAAAGAAGAAAAGAGAGAGAAGGAGGGAAAGAAGGGGGTATTTATATTCCTTCTTAGGAGGGAGATGGGTGAGAGCACGTGTGTATATATTGATGACGATCAGATACAAACCACCAACGATAATCGTCGTCATCATCACTATCCAACCTCCTAAAACACAACGTCGATATCCATGTACGCGGATAATAACGACACAACCCACCGCAGATCCATTGATTTGCTTTCATGTGGCTTTTTATCAGTACCAAAGCTATACAGCCGCGTGTAAAGAAGAAAGGAGAAGGAGGGAAGGGGAAAGAAGGAGGTAGTCATACTCGTCAATGTGCTTGCACAGGTAAGCTGGGTTAAGTGTTGTGGGTACATGTTAGTAACGACATCTGGATCACATGTGCAATCAATGTTTTGATATGAACAACCATCAATAACAAGCATCATCACCACCATTACTACTACCTTTCATACCTTCTCAAAAATACAACACTCACGTACATGTATGCGAAAATAGCTAAACAACCCCGCGCAGAACCATCAATTTGCCAGAACAATTCTTTTATTCGTACTAAAGATATCCAGTTGTCTGGTATGTAAAGAAAAAAGGTGAAGGGGTGAAAGAAGGAGGTATTTATACTTATATTTGCTTAGTAGATAATGGGGATCACATGTCTACAATTCAATAACGATCAATTTTTTGATACAAACCACAGACAATAACGACCATCGCCACTACTATTCAACCTCCTAACAACCCAATGCCGACGTACATGTACACAGAAACATCAATCACATACAACCCAGCGCCAACCATCAAATAGCTCCTTAATCTATTTTTACTCGTAATATAGATATCTGGATATCTAGTGTGTAAAGAAGAGGGAGAAAGGAGGAAGGAGGGAGAGGTAGGGATTTATACCCCTGCTTACAGATACCTAGCTATGTAGGAGGGAGATAGGCGGGATTAAGTATCTATATATCAATGGCGATTAATGTTTTAATACAGACCACTGACAATACCGATTATCATCACCACCACCACTTCAAACCCTCGAAAAGAAAACAAGCTGATCACGTATATGTACGTGGGAAATAGCCACGCAGCGCGGAACCATAACGACTTGGGAGCGTGCGTTTATTTGTACCAAAGATACTTAGATGTGTGTAAAGAAGAAAAAGGAGAAGGGGGGAAAGAAGGAGTTATTTATACTCGTCAACGTGCTTGCACTGGTGAGTAGCTGGGGTGGGTCACATGTGAATATCAATTGCTGTTGATGACTCTCAATAGTTTCATATAAACGATCAACGATGATAACAATCACCGCCACTGCTTAAAATCTCAAAAAATTCAAGACTCACGTACATGTATGTAAAAACATCGACACAAACTAACCCAGCGTATGATCGCGTTAATCATTGCATTTTTATAAGTTGTTTTCATATGTACTAAAGCTATACAGCCGCGATGTGAAGAAGAAGTAAGAAAGGGAGGAAAAGAAGGAGGTATTTATATTCCTTCTTAGTTAGGAAGGAGATGTGTATATCACGTGTGCATATATTAATGACGATGCTGTAATACAAACGACCGACGATGATACTGATCAGCACCGTCCAAAACTCTTAAAAAACATAAGGCCTATGTACATGTACACGGAAACACTGACCGGACACAACCCTGCACAGAAACATGGTATTTGCGAACTGCGATCTCTTATTCCTACTAAAACAAATATAGATGTATGTAAAGAAGAAAGGAGAGGGGAAAGAAAGAAGAGGTGGGAATTTATACCCGTGCATGTTTGGGAGATGGGCTAGGTTGTAGGGGTGTGGTGGTGATCATCGCCACCACCACTGTTTAAACTCTCAAAAACAAGACGTCCATGTATGTACGCGAAAACGGCGCCACAGCCCAGCACAGAGCTATCGAGGTCTTCTCACTTCTGTTTTAGTATCAAAGATATCCAGATATTGATGTGTAAAGAAGAAGGATAAAAGAGGGAAAAGAGGTGGGTATTATACTTGGGCTGCTTGAGAGATAGGTGGGTGAGAGCACGTATCTACATATCATTGATTTCAAACGACTGAAGATGACAATCATCACCAATACCACTTCGAACTTTCGAAAATCAAGACGCTCACGTACATGTATGCCAAAACCGCGACACAAGCCAATCCAGCGCATAACCGTCGAAACTATTGCCTTTCCGTCAGTTATTTTTATTCGTACTCTAAATATCCAAACGTGCGTGAAGGAGAAAGGGGGAACAAAGGAAGGGAAGGGTATTTATAGGTGATTGTTAGGAGAGAGATGGGTGAGCACGTGTGTACATCGATGGTATTAATGACGATCACCACCACCATTCAAACACCAAAAACACGACGCCGACGTCTATGTATGTATGCGGAAACAACGACACAGCCCGGCGCGGAACCATGAAAGGGTTTATGGTTGAGTTATTGGTGGCAAAGATATCCAGATGTGTGTGAAGAAGAAGAGAAGGAGGGGAGGTGGGTATTTATACTCTCGTGCGTAGTTGCCTGTGTGCCCGTCCCGGCCAAGGACATTTACCCAGTGTGCCCCCACCATGTGTCGACACCCAGGGTAGTTACTCTGTGAGGATCAACATCAAACTCATACTCTCGTGCGTGTTTGGGAGGGAGGCGGGTATGCCACCTGGAAGCGAGAGTGCGTAGTGGTGATAATGATGATCTTGTGATGGTGGTGATGATGAGGTACAGCATTAGATAGGTTTCGAAAAAGAAATCATGGAATCGTGGGCGGGGATAGTGTAGCACACGAAACAGACCAGGCACATTCAGGTTCAGAAGTGCGTTTTTTAGGGTTTTTTACCAGCTCTTTCACTTTGTGAAGAAGAAAAGGGAAGAAAGGGGGGAAAGAGGGGCATATTTATACTCGCCCTTGGTATGTATGTGGCTAGTTTGGGTCACATGTGTATATGTTCATGAATGATGAGGATTATGATCAGGTATGATGGTGTTGAGATACAGCATTAGATAGGTTTCAAAAAGAAATCATGGATTGTGCGTGGGGTTAGTGTAACAGTGCAGAACGGAGCCAGAACATCACTCCGACGCTTAGGCAATTTTTTAAGAAAAATATGATTAAATCCCGGGATATGTAAGGAAAGGAGAGAAGAGGAGAGACAAGTGTATTTATACTCTGGCTTAGCAATACTCTGCGATGTTTCATACTCTTACTTAAGAGGGACGTGGGTGAGATCACGTGTGTACATGTTGATGACTTGATGGATCATCGACGGTGGTGATAATGATGGTGATGTGCAGCATTAAATTGTTTCAAAAGAATCATAGAAATCGCGGGTGCGGATAGAACAGGATGGCACTAGAGGACGAGCCACGCAAACGATCATTCGTCGAACTACTGATTGTTTTTTTTTATTTTTACCAACTCCCTCACTTCCTGTAAAGAAGACAAGAGAGGGAGGGGGAAAGGACGGTATTTATATTCCTGCTTAGGAGGGAGGTAGGTAGCTAGCTGAAATCACGTAGATACGTGGCGGTTATACGTGGCGGTTATACATAGTGGTGATGATGATGAGTTACAGCGTTGAATCGATTCAAAAACATCATGGAATCGTGTGAATACATATTGTAGTAGCACGAGACAGACCAGCAACAACCATGATAGCTTTCCACAGTTCGTTTTTAAAAACATAACTCAAATCATGTAATATTATAAGCCCCCAGAATATATAAAGAAGGAAGAAGAGGAAGGAGGCAAAGACAGAGGTATTTATACTCGTGCTTCCAACGTTAGGGGATTAGTCAGGTCATGTGTTTACGTGGTGTTGGTGGTGATGATGAGGAGGAGAATTATCGCTGAATATCTACAGGTATGTAGTTGCGAAAAGAATCATGTATGTGGATGAGGTAAGTACTAGAAACTAGGCCAGCAACCATCATGCGTATCTTTACATTTTTAAAAGATAACTAAAATCATATTATTAGCTACCACAGTATGTAAAAAAGAAGGGGAGGAAGGAGGGAAAGAAGGAGGTATTTATACTCGTCCACAGGTGCTTAGGAGCTAGGTACATCACGTGGGACCGTAGTGGTGATGGTGATGATGATGAAGATGATGAGGTGCAGCATTGGATAGTTTCGAAAAAGAATCATGTATTTGTATACGGTGGCACCACACCCAGACCAGGAACATTGTTGCTTGTTGCCCATTTTTTTGATCAATATTATCACCTCCCCCAATTTGTGAAGAAAGAGAAAAGAAGGAGGGAAAGAGGGAGGTATTTATACTTGTGCTTGGTAAGGACCTATGTATGTAGGTAGCTGGGTGGGATCACACGGGTGCGTGGTGTTGATGATAATAGTGGTGATGAGATACATCATTAGATATATTGAGTTTCGAAAAGAATAGATTTGAAAAAAATAATCATGTGTGTGGATAGGGTGGCACCGCCACACAGAGAAGCAGCATGAGCGAGTCTGTCTTGTTGTTTCTGAATAAATGTTATTAGCTCTCTTAATTTGTGAAGAGAAGAGGAGGAGGAAGGGGAGAGACGTGGGTATTTATATCTGATTATTTGGGATACTTTTGTGGGTGCGTTACGACGATGCCTGTATGGTAATGATGATAATGAGCATCGCCGAATACATGTAGTTTCGAAAAAAAAAATCATCTGTTTCAAGAGTGTGGCACCACAAAACAAACCGCCAACATAGCATCACTCCTTCCATTTTTTAGATTAATGTTATCAGGTCCCACAGGATGTAAAGAGCAAAGGAAGGAAGGGAAGAAGGTGGTATTTATACCTCATCATTTGGTATGCTCACGTGTGTACATGATACTACTGATGCCTGAGCACATGTGAT
Source organism: Periconia sp. R9002 (assembly GCA_023627715.1). NCBI lineage: Eukaryota > Fungi > Ascomycota > Dothideomycetes > Pleosporales > Periconiaceae > Periconia > Periconia sp. R9002. The sequence goes on along the minus strand of JAMAHW010000049.1, from coordinate 114,979 downwards.
AATGATAATGATGATGAGGAGCATCGCTGAATACGTTCTACTTTCGAAAAAAATCATGTGTTTAGAGAGTGTGACCCCGCAGTACGGGCCGGGAACATTGGATGGTGCTATGTCCTTTTTTTAACAACGAGATTTTGCGTTGCACAATGTACATGTGAAGAGAAGAAGGGAGGATACGGGGACGGCAATGGGTATTTATATTTGGTTATCTGGTGTGTTCACATGTGTACCTGACGACGACGATGATGATGATGATGATGATGCATATCAGCATTATTGTTTACGCGGAAAGCAATACAAAAATCCACATGTATTTTCTTATTGAAACATGATCTAATAGTAATACAGCTGATCTGTAATTGATCTAAATAGACAAAACCCAGCTCAAAATACATATATCTACTATCATTCGGCTTTGCCTCGAATTTCCATGTCATGCGCTGATCCAATACAATGAATGAAGCTCTGCAGGCGCCTACATTTCTCCCGTCATCATCGTAACTAGCCTCTTCCATGGCGCCCCATTGCGTAGCTACCGGCGTTACGACCCTCGCTGTGAAAAAGCTCCGTCTCTTTGCAGGACTTGACCCTAAAGCGTAGGATGAGTATGTAGATGCACACGATGATGTACTCTGGCAAAAGCGCCATGAGAGCAAAAGCCGTAGCCGAGCCAAACAGGGAGCTCCACATCGAGGTGAACATGTTAGCGCCTGTGGCCTCGAAAATGCCGAGTATGCCGTACACTGTGCGCAAGGCGAGGAAAGGCGAGGCTAAAAGGAGCCAGGTCACAATCTGGGGGTGGTCAGCGTGAGTGGGTTGTGATGTGGGGCAAAAACGCGGGACCTACGGTGAGATGATCGGACCTGACTTGGTTACTGTAGAACAGAGTCATCCTCAGACTCAACAGAATGGCTAAAACGAAGACGGCGAGAAAGACAAAGTAACCGACTTTGTAAAGGGCAGACTGCAAGGAGGCCTGGTTGACTTTCCCTGTCATAGTTCCGGCTACGATGAGCAGGGCGGTAGAGACCAGAATGAGACAAGCGCAGGCGCGGTGGAGAAGTCGAAGGAGGGCTGCCCTCGGAAAGTTTTCTTTTGATCTAGTGTAGAGGATTCAGTAAAAGATGCAAGCCAATCGATGGAGAAGGAGCAGTGTACATGAGGGCCAAAAACCCGTCATAGGCGGCGAGCAGGGGCACGATACCCAGATTGATGAGGATGTAGGTAGCCTTGATCATCCCAGCGTTGTCAGTGCTCAAGTCCTTTTCGACAGATACGAGCAAGGCGCCGCCGGCGAGTCGTACTGTAGTGGGCAGTCAGCATGGCACGAGGTTGTCAGAGAAGAGAAAGGAGACCGGACATACTAAGCGTAAAGACCATGATCATATAACAGGATATACGAGGGCCATATTTCCAACAGCGAAAACCGTTATACTGGGCGAAGAGAGTGATGGGGGCGTAGAAGACGAGTGTAGCAATGCCGACAGCCGTATGGGGCGTCATGATTGTGGATGTTTGTGCTGCTACAGTCTCGGCGGCGGACAAGGTAGATATAGGAAGATCTGGAAAGGCAAACAAGCATTAATCAAGCTTGTATCGGCATGTACCTATCGCAATACTGTCCTAAATAGGCACGAGGCCAACCGGGGCTATTTGGTATTGGCGGACCCGAGGGCTTGGGTCATGGCTCTCCCGGGTTAGGGTTGGCCCCCGGCCCCCAGCCAATCGCATCTCAGGCCTGATCGAGATGCACTATCTTCATCTCGTCCGCAGCAGCCCTACATGCACATATCCAACATTACCCCCTCTTCTTTCCCCATTCCCTCTATCCCTCTTCACCCGAACTCCCCAATGAACCGTATGCAACGTGATAACACTGGCCGCCGCCAACCTCCTGCCGGCGGCCCCGTCGGCCTCCTTGTGCGAGGCCTTGCTGCTGGCATCGGTCTTGCCTCGGAGACTTACCAGCACCGCAAGGAAAAAAAGGCTTCTCAAACGCAGCCGCCGGAAGATGAGGGTGATAATAACGACAATGACACAACAACACAAGCACAGGAGAGGCACAACTTGCAACAGGACGCCCACTTGTCCCAGCAGATGGACGAGGCCGTCTGGGAACTCGATGAAGCCCAAGATCAACTATCCGAGCCTGAACACAAACCAACTGCCACTACCGACGATCAAGTCGCTGACCTTGCCCATTCATTCGTCATCGCCCATGCCCAAGCCCCAGTATACTCGGCCACCCAGCTCCCTCTGCCCGTGGTCATCACCCAGCGACGCCCAGAGTCTCGCACGAAGGGTTTTGTCCGCGCCTACTCGCCTCTCCTCGAACACGTAGGCATTGACCAAGCGACCTTTCTCGACTTCCTCGACAAACTCAACAAATCGCTTGCCCCTAGCCCCTGGATCCAGGCCATCAATTTAGCCGCCTTCGCTGGGCAGGCGGTCCCCGAGCCATTCACGATCATGATATCCATCGCCGTCAAAAAGGTGGCCGACGCAGCCAGCGAGCTCCACAGCCGCTCAAAGACCAACAGCTTCCTCGATCACGTCAATCAAGACTTCTTTGCCCCCCGAGGCCTCGTCGCCCTAATTATGACCTGGAAGCCCAACCAGAAAGACATGCTAACCACGGCCGAGTTTGACATGCAGTCGTCCATTGCCAAAGCATCCGATGCCTCAAAGTCACGCCATCGGTTTGAGAGCTCCAGCGGTGCAACGTCGTTTGAATGGCCGCAAACCGCGCCTCTCGTCTTCCCTGCTCTTGACGAGCTGCCCGATGAAAAGCAGGCTGCCATTAAGCGAAGTGGCAAATTCGTTTCCGAATACATGGACAAGAGAGCCCGTGCAAAGTGGGCTGGCGAGAACCCGGATAGCGCCCTCGCTAATGCTACCGGCAAGGAGAGCTTCTCATCGAGATATGCAGACCCCAACCACCCCGCTAGCAGTGGCGATCCCATTGCCTTGTTGACCGGGGGGTGAGTACCACTACCATAACTTTTTGACATGCACCTTGACTAACGAATCTCAGCTTCATCCAGGGACGCTTTGGCAGGCAATTCGGCAACGCTGACTCGACATCTGCTATGCGGGGTGGTCTCCGGGGCCGCGAAGGGGTACTGGGGTTGGGAAGAGGCAGAATGGATAGAATGGGAAGAGGTAGAGAGGACGTGTTCGGAGGAAGAGGAGGGGATTCTTCACATCAAGGTGGCCGGATGGAACTGACCAGTGGTGGTCGAGGTGGCACTGGACTCGCCGGACGTGGTCAGGGTGGCATCGGTGGTAGCGGCATCGGCCCGCTATCATTGGTAGCCGGGGCTAAGAAGCTTTTCCAGGATGTAAGTGGAATCGACATGGCTCCATCTGAACGAGATCCACACGTTCCTGCACAATGCTAGCGTGCTGACATGGATACGACAGGATGTGCTATACCTCATGATTATACAACGACCAACCGAAGCCGACATGGCAGCGGCGGCGGAGCGCATGGCCTCTGCAGGACAGGCTCGCTACTAATATCGCGTGCTCTGTATGACTGGGAAGCGCTAGATAGTCAATGATCTTATTGCAACACAACATATACGGAGGTTCATATAGTGTCATCTGCTGGAAATTTCAATACTTCTGATCAAATATCCTTAGTTGTCAATTTTCTTGATTTACGTAAACGAAGTTTTCCTGGAAACATAGAATTATCTAGCAGTTGTATATACTAAAGACCGTCGCCCGCTTTGCAAACTCTTTACTCACCTAACTAGCTATTAGAGAAAGACTGAAATCTCATCCCCAAACTTGTCTTGAAATGGTGGTCTCTGATCTCGGGCTTTACTTATCAAATTACTCTGTTTAATGCTCGAGAATGATAAGCTCTTTCATGGAGGTGATTGAAAATGCTGTACAGCCCCTCGTAGTGGAATTGATTGCTCCTAAGATCTTCTTTAGGTCAAGAGACATATATGCGACAATGAGAAAAAGAGGAAAGTGGAGGAAGGGTATGTGAATCTCATGAATTCTGTACGCCAAATTTACCCGTGTTGCCGTCCTGGCCAAGGAAAGTATTGCGAGCTCTGCCGGTATCGCTTCCGCAATTAATCTATGCTTTGCAATGACTATTTTTCAACTTTCCATGAATTCTGCACTGATACCCGACAACTACATTCATCACTGTTACTTCACGCTAAAAAGTGGCATCACATGCATTTGACCCATTGGTATGCATGCATGATGAACGCATATTGCATCTTCTCGATGTGCCCATTTCCTTATTCGAGCTCACGATAGTTGCCACAGTCATATTTGCTATGTGCTCAAGTGCTATCCATGAGCTGAAAAGAACGCCACCCTACATGCAAGTAATTGGCCAAGAGCTGACAGCATGGCCAAGACACTCGTATCCGGTTTTTCACTTAATTCGCTTTAATCTCGGTATTTCCTATTGCGCATTATTTCGAGCATTTTTCCTTTTTACAGTCTACAGGAAAGTAGTGATTGGTGGGTTATAGCTATTGCGACAAGGTTATTCTGCTGCAAGGGCCATGGTGTGATTCGCTTAGTTTTTGTTGTTGTATACAAACTGCACAGTTGATGCGCTTACCATCGCTTATTCACTCTGGGCATGCTGGAACAGTGACATCACGATGCGGGGGAAAACAGCTGCCTGGATTTACTTTGCAAACTACCTACTTGGGTATGCATGTATAAAAAAGCGGTGATCGCACCGTCGTTCGCAATGCACCAAGGAACAGGCGGCATTTGGCAAGCTCACAGATCTTAAATCTAAACATTTCCTCTGGAATATCGCAATCTTCTCCTCTCAAAATGACTGTCACCGCATCGGACAATTTAGCTATCCCGCAGGGGTCACGTGTGCTTGTCTCTGGCGCAAATGGCTTCATCGCCAGCCATGTTGTCAAGCAGTTATTGAGAAACGGATACAAGGTGAGTTTTAATCTCCCTCCTCTGTGCATACGCTAACATTACCAAGGTCCGAGGCACGGTGCGGAACATTCAACGCTCCTCCTGGCTCATCGATTACTTCGAGTCGCAATACGGAAAAGGCTCTGTCGAGCTGGTCGAAGTCCCCGATATGGCTACCGAAGGCGCTTTCGACGAGGCCGCTCAAGGTGTTGCCGGTTTCATCCACACCGCGACACCCGTCATGCAACTCCATGATCCCAACGTCGCCGTCCCCACCGTAGTGGAAGGTACCAAGAACGCACTGAAATCAGCCGCGAAAGCCGGCGTAAAGAGATTTGTGCTCACCTCCTCTTCTACGGCCGCTTCCAACCCAATCCCCAACAAAGTCTTCACGATGGACGAGAAGACTTGGAATGAGGACGCTGTCAAAGCTGCATGGGCACCACCTCCATACGAAGGCGTGGAGCGTAAACTGAACGTATACTCCGCAAGCAAGACGCAAGGTGAACAAGCTGCATGGGAGTTCATCCGCAACGACAAGACCGGCATCACGCTCAACACCGTTCTCCCGAATGCCAATCTTGGCGAAATTCTTTCCGTCGAGCACCAAGGATTCCCCTCGACCACGGGCTGGGTCAAAGCGCTGTGGGGCGGATTCTCAGGCGAAGGCGAAGCAGATCTGAAAGATAACCCCCCACAGTACTACATCAACGTGGATGATAATGCTGCCGTTCACGTCGCTGCACTGGTGTACGAAGACGTGAAGAGCGAGAGGTTGTTCACGTTTGCGAAACCGTTCAACTGGAATGATTTCCTGGCTCTGTTCCGCCAGATGTATCCTGACAAGAGCTTCGTTGCTGATTTTGAGGGACTTGGAAGGGACAAGAGTGTTATTGCGAACGGTAGAGCGGAGGAGTTGTTGAAGAGGATTGATGGACATGGATGGACGGGGTTGGAGGAGAGTATTAAACCTATCACGGACGTTCTGGCAAAACAGTGAATGTGATAAGCTGGGAGGTTGTTTGATACGTTGTATCTAGTTTAATTATCAGTGTTTAATCCCTACTCTTGAGCACAATTTACATGCCGTGGTTTTGCTGCTTAGATTCCAATGGAGTTATTTAGGCTTGTAGGACGTGTAGGGCACACTAGAAACCTCAAACATGTATCATATAGCTTACCCAAAGTGAAAATTACGTACTTAAATAGCATCTAGTCGTAGTAGTATAGGCTGAACAACACAACCCTCAGCCTTCAAATTCCGGGCTGCATGCGCTCCACCAGCTCCAGCTTACGCCTCGCAATTCCACCCGCTTCACATCCTCAAACCCAATACAGCTACAGCAGTTTGGCTCTAAAGTGCACAGACACACGGCTACTTGATGGTGGTGATAATTATCATCGCTACTGCTTGGGCGAACTACTTAAAACAATATCATGAACATGCATGTACGCCGAAGTTTTTAAATTCAGAACAAGCACAAGCACAACATGCTCGTCGAATTTTGTGGTTTTTAGTATAATACGCATATGCGCAAAGTGTAAAGAAGAAGAAGAAGAGAGGAAAGAACGAGATGCGGGTTGTATTTATACCCTTCACTCCTACGATCGGAGTGAACTCACGATGATGAGGAGGAGGATGATGATGATTCACACTATCACTCATTGCGAAAGCCGATACTGATAACATCCGAACCACAACAGCAAAACATAGGGTGTCTCTTAACCCATTTAACAGAAGAAGAGCTACCCTATCCCTCACCCACACCCATCCCCGTACCTGTGAGGAAGAAGAAAAGAAAGTCAAGAAAGCGTAGTATTTATACACAATCTAGCTGAGTCAGAGCCATAGAAAACGTACGGTTGTTAGAATTCGATGATGATGATGATGAAGATGATTCTTCTCATCATTATCATTGCTACCCTCCTTCGAAGGTTCGAAATCGAAAACATGCGTACATGAACTCACACAGAGTCAACCCAACACCAAAAACCAAAAAGCATATGCTTTGATACCGACGACTTTTAAGAGAAAATCATCATATCGTATCCTATGAAGCGTAGGGAAAGTGTGGAGGAGGAGGTAGAGGTGGAGTGTATTTATACTTTCTGTGGGTGAACTAAAACAGGTTTACGATGCTGATCGTCGCCATCAATGCTGCCGATATGGACCACGTGGCACAGTTGCCTCATTCATGGTCTGGATAAAGACTTCCCGCGCATGATACTTTGCGTAATAGATTTTGTAGGAATGGATATTCGCGAGTTTGAGGAAAGCAAAAAACTGAGAGCAGAAGTATATTTATACTTCTCCCTCATTACTAAGATGTGTAGTATGCTAATGAAATGATGTTGAGAATCAACTTCATCATCATCACCATATCATGAATAACGTAAATGCGCGCCCGAAATTGACCCGCGTCACGTACACAAAGATTTTTCGTTCTATCATCTCTCTCCTTTGTAGGCACCTACATGCACACAAAGTATCAATTAAAGAAAAGACAAATTGTACAAAACCGCATTTATCATGATGCGCCGACACTCCATTGACGACAGAAGTGCCGCTGGGCAGTAGCCACGCTCGGAACAAGACAACTCATGTCATATATTTCTTGTACTTTTTAGAAGATAAGAACGTGAAAGCACCAAAGTGTAGAGGGGAAAGAAAGAAAGGTAGTGGTATTTATACCCGATATTGCTCCAAGGCACGGATCTCAAACATCATCATCATCATCATCATCATCACCACAAGTAATCGAAATCAATGTCGGAAACATGTACGCACGAGCATACACTCGTTCGTACATGTCCCATTCAAGCACAACAGATATCACACGCCGCACACTACATGAAAATGAGCTGTCCCGTTTTTGAAATGAAAGTCCTACCCCTATCCTCCTTCTTTCTACCGCGTGTGGAAGAAGGAGAGCAAAAGACTCAAGAAACGGAGTATTTATACCCACCTTCCGACCCGCTAGTCGGAGACATCTAGCCGAAAAGGAATCAATATAATGATGATGATGATATTTATCGCCGTCGCTAGTAGTTATTAAAACCCAACTCATGGGTAAATGAGAGACAGAGACGTTTCTATGCTATGCCACCACTTAATCCACCTCACCACATGGCGATCTTCCCATGCCGCTTTTAGACATAAGAAATCAGGGATATGAATAGGGAATATGTGTAAAGAAGAAGAGAAGGAAAGGAAAGAGGGTCAAATGGTGGTATTTATACCCACCGACCCACCCCCTACCACGATAGCACGTGATGTCCAGCACAGCTCTACCGTGATAATGATGGTGCTGATGTTGATAATCATCGTCATCATCGTTACCGTGACCGGTAGTACCGCTGCTGCCAATTCGAAACATCAACACATGTACGTACGTGCCGAACGCAGTGCCAACGCCGCACAGCATGCAGTTGTTACGCTAACGATTTAAGAAGTAGAAGTCAAGAGGAAGCCATCAAAACTCCCAAATGCGTGGATTTGAAAAGTTAGGGCAAGAGGGTCGTATTTATATCCGCCGAAACACTTTCTTACTCAAACACGTGCGCATGGACCGAAAGGACAACTATTAGGAAAATGATAATGACAATGCTGATCATCATCGCTACTTCTCGAATTATGCGCCATCTAAACGCCCCGAACCAAATTCCATGTAGCAGTCGAATTATGGGTTAAAAAACAGATAAAATGCAGCAAAATGCAGCAAAATGCATCGGCGTGAAGAGAAGTGAAGAAGGAGAAGGAGAGCGATATTTATACTTATCTGTCTGCCTGTATAGTCAGCTAGCCCTTCTTAGTATCAGCACGTGCGTCCTACGTTCGAAAGCAATACGATGATGAAGATCACCAGCATATCTTAAAAATGAATTACATGAACATTCCTAAAAACAGATGAAAAGACGTTTCATGTACACCACGAATTACACCTACACCTAGTTTAGACTAATACCGAACCCAACCGCATAGTCATTCTTCCTTGAGTTTTTGGTAAAAATTGAATGCATGTATGCGTGAGGAAGAACAGAAGAAAGAAGAAGTATTGGTATGCATTTATAACGCTCACTTACCGCCCCGGTCCCCTTGTCCCAAAAATCCAATACGTGTGTTTTAAACTCTAGGTACAAAGTCGTCCGTTCGTTATCAAGACACTACGTGTAGTAATATCTTAAGAAGTTGTTAGGTAATTGTAGAAGCCCTGGGTGTGTTAAGCTGACTTTGTAAATAGGATATGGGTAGCTATGGGTTGTCTGAGCGGAAACAAGTATCATGATGATGATGAAGATGGTTGCTGTCACTTTCATCCATTTCCAGACGTTGCTCTACTTGAGCTCTTTTGGCATTTACAACATATCTGGGCGATGGTAGGTGTGGCGGAATGGGTGGATGACGACGATTATGACGATGATGATAATCCTAATTCGTGGGCTTAACATGTCCTTGAGGATGCTTGGGCCAGTAAAGACGAGGACCGTCGGAGTTTGAGTCTGTCAAACGGGTCGGATGAGGATGGTGAAGGTTGGTACTCGTAGTACCTTCAATCAGCCCTGGTCCCTCCATCTCATCTTTAAAATATAAAACTGAAGGTGTCGATACCCAGGGTAGTGATAATCTGTGAGGATCAAATGCAATGCATAAAACTGAAGGAGTTAAATGGGAACTAGATGCTCCCCTTATCAAAAGACTGCGGAGAGACAGCGTGATGTCAGTCAACCTGACTTTTGCCGGCCATAGAGTCGAAGCGCGAGCTCTCTACGCTTGTTGAAGAGGAACCAGGAGTATCGTTGTTATAGCGGTGTTGTTGCGATTATGCAGCGCTTTGTTTTGCTCTTTTTCTTTTAATAAATAAATAGATAAGCGCTTTTTTTTTGCTAAAGCTTCTCTATTAAGAGCTGCTGCTTTTTTCTCAGCTTAAAGAAACAATGGGGACTAAGATCCTACTTATACCTCCACGCGGTGGTCCCTGGAAACAATGTGGCAACACCTAGGCTAACAAGAGAGGTAACAGCTTCGAAACAAGTTCTCCTTGTAAGTATCACCGTAGCTAATCATCGTCATCATTATTGGTATTAATGCTACATGAAAACATCTCGGTATGTAAACTCCTTTCACTGCAAACACTACAAACCACGCAGGACCGCATGATCACGCGCTTTTTTTAGTTTTGAGATAGAACGACAAGAAACAATCGCAAATGTGCAAAGATCACGAAAGTAGAGATAGGTGCTATTTATACCTACCCACCTGCTTACACGCACGGCCTCCAACGGCACCGCTACTACCAACACTATTAAATCTTACATTTTTGTGGCGATGAATATCATTACCACCATTCATCCTACTGACACAATATCATTTTTTCGAAACTAAAAATTAGGAACCAGCAAACATGACGTGAATGTCACGGAGCTTTTAGTTCTCCCAGACATACGTAATCTGTGAAAGCAACACAGAACATCCAATTCAGTGGCTGTCAATTTTAGAGAATGGAAGAAAAAAAGGCACATGTGGACGTAGAGGAAGTGGAAGGGAAGCAGAAATAGGAGAAATTTATACCCGCCTAGCTGCGTTACACATAGTCCGAAAAGGTGGTTTATAATGAATGAATGATAATCATCATCGGCATCACTGCGAGTTGTGAAAGGGGACCTCGGAATCAACGTTGAAGATGTCTACATGCACTATAAACACTTGCCAAACAGCAAAGCGTCAAGTGGAGATGTGCTGAGTTTAAAGAAAAAAAGGCAACTGCATGATTGTAAAAAAGAATGCAAACGACAGAATAAGGGCGTTATATATACCTACCGCCAATTGACGTAAAAGAGCGATAATAACCATCTTCATTATCACATTACTTGCTAGCTGAAACACCAAAGCCCAAGTCGATCAAAAACGAGAAACACAGATAAGCATCCTTATGGATACAGTACAAAGAAAACAGCATAGATACACACTCTTTTTTTAAGAGCAAAAAAGAAGTGAACTATTTGCGCGTGTACAAAGAAAGGAAAGGAAACGAAGAGCTGCTACATATGTCCACGCATTTATGCCCTAATCAGTGCACGTACGTACCTACATAGCACCCAATATGGCGATGATTGTCGTCACCACTATTCACTGAAAACATAATTGCACATAGGAAAGCAGCCTTCCATTTATGCCATCGCATTTCCTACCCTAGATTGTGTTCTGTTTGGGCTATAATAATGCCACTCAGCATTAAAAAAACCCTAAATCTTCTAGATATATACATGCACATAAACGTACGTACGTACGCTACTACAATAAGGCTGCACACCAAACCACTCAGCACAGCATTAATCTGTTACTTGCTGTTTTAGAAATAGAAAGAAAAATACTGCAAGAGCGTGTGGAGAAGAAGAAGAGAAAGGAGGGGAGGAAGAAGTATTTATATCCACCTACTTCCCTTGTGCACGGCCTGAAAGGGCGACGCCAATACTACTGCTGCTATTAATGTTTGTTTCAATAACGGCGAATATAATCACCATTATCACTAGATTTGGAAACTCAAAACAAAAAGAGCAAAACATGAACATAGGCTCCATCCTCAACTACCACTCCACTTCACAGCCATCGTAGTCGTACTTAGGGGTTTTTAGATATAGTAAGTAAATCGGTGTACGAGTTTGTGAAGAAGGCGACCAGCGGTAGATGAAGAAGGGGAAATATTTATACTTGATTTTTTTTGCGTACGGGCTGGCGTAGAAAAGCCACATAGCAATGATAGTGATGGGTAGCAGCATTACTACTGTCTATGGCGATGATGATGGCACTCGTCGCCAAAAAGTACATAGAATGATCTCGAATCCGCTAAAAATCATTACTTCACCGCATGCCGGACATGGTGATATGGTGGTGGTGGTTGTAGGCAAAGAAATAAGAGCAGTTGCGAAGAACAAAAGAACAAGGAGGGAGAGGGGTGGTTTTTATACCTGCCCACGCATGCGCCTTTCTTACCTAATCCATGTACGCACGCTGTATTACCATATATCTACAGTGATGATGAAACTTACCACGAAAGAGTACATCGTATTTCGAAAATCTCGAGTGGGGTACCACAGACCGCACAACATGCGCAGATGAGGTATTTATAATTTTAGAAACAGGAAGAGAGCGAGCACCACATATCCATTCATGGACGTGTTCTTTTCTGAGAATTCAAAGCAATAATAGGAGCAACGTGTGTAGAAATGAATAGAAGAGACAAACAGGGAGGTATTTATACCCCCGCACTACCATCCTGCGCCCTCCTTACGTATCCACGCGAAGACGGGCGATGATGGCGGTAGTCATCACTGCGAAGTCGGACTCCTAATCGAAAAAAAAAAGAAAACATGCACGAGAGTCCCAATCAACATCTTCGACTATCAAACCACGCAGCACAAACAAACCAAGCAGCAACGCGCCATACACGTCTACAAATTGGATTTAAAATCAGCCAGGAAGTGCAAAAACAATATGTAGTGAAGAAGAAGAGAAAGGAGAAACAGGGGGAGTATTTATATTCACAGACGCCTACGCACTCCGGTTGTATATTAGTACAAAGCCCAGTCACATGTGCACAATATCAAGCGATGACGATAGCGATCAATTCCATCATCATCAAAATCATCATCATCACCATCGTTGCCTACATATACATTTCCAAAAGAAGAAAACATGTACGTACCGAACCTAAACCGCTACTCCTCGAGAAACCACGGATAAGCACAGCACATGAACTTTTAGGTATTCTAATTTTAGAAAACAAGAAGAAAACACAAATGCAAAAGGTAAGAGGTAAGAGAAGGAGGGCAAATGCACGAAGGATTTATACCCGTGTCCAACGTTCTTCTTGTATAATCCATACACGGTCAATTAGGTACTGAGTATATACCTACATGTTCACATATAATATCTGGCGATGACAATGATGATGATCAGCACCGAATAAAGAAACGATTCCAAAAACCTGAGGGTGATGTCTTATACAACTACGAACCACACAGCAACGCATGGGGTGGCGGTGATGAAAACTTTACATAGAGATATAAGGTGTAAAGCAAAGGATGAAGAGAAGGAGAGAAAGGGAAGTACTTATACTAACAACGACCAATCCACTAGACTATTGTTATCGAACCCACGTGCAGCTACATATTCAATATCGGCACGATGATAAACACTTGCATCAGTAACGTTCAATATGCACATTGATGATATGTAGGATTTTGAAACCCTCCAGACAGACAGCCACAACACACCTACTCATACATTAGCCATGGGAGTAGCTTTAAAATCTTGGAAAACAGCAATGAAAGGAACTGTGCGAGAAGAAAAGAAGCAGAAGGTAGGAAAATGAATGTATATATGTCCCTCTTACCTACGCTATACCTATGCTCTCCTTACCTAATCAACATATGTGCGAGTCGCAACAGGCGCCACTCTATATTGGATCACCAATGAAGATTATCACTACCGACAAATACATGAACAATTTCGAAAATCTCGAAGCAAAGAACCATGAGGTATGCGCTTTCATCTTATACGACTACTCACCACGAACCACAAACCACACAGCATGGAGATATATGGCTGACATTTTAGGAAATCTTGGAAAAATAATATGTGTGAAGAAGAAGAAGAAGAGAAAAAGAGGGATATTTATACATATTTACTTACGTGCGCTATCTAGATTTTTTAACTAATACACACGCGTGCTTTTGAAGCCGTTACTTGGTACACATGCTAGAGACAATGATCGCCATCATCACCACTACTGAACACATTTACGTATAAGTATTCGAAAACGCCAAAGCGAGGAACCATGAAGTAGAAACTACTACAAACCGCACAGCAGCACAGCATATATACTCATGCCGCTTGTTTCTAAAAGAATGTTAATAAGGAAAAGTAGGTGTAAGGGAGAAGAAGAAGAATTACTACCACAGAAGAAGGTGGTATTTATACCCTACCTACACCTACAATATTTGATCCACATACAGCACCTACCTGCGGCATGCCTAAAATAACTGACGATTACGATGCCAAATACCGTCATCGCTATCGTCACCACGACGAAATACACAAATGTACACAATTCAAAAGTACGTAAAACAGAGAAACATGAAACACATGCAATGCCAATTCGAAACCAATAACACAGCAGCCATTCGTTTGTCACCTATTGTTTTACAGGATAAAAAGACGGTTTAGTGTGTAGAGAAGAAGAAAGAGGAGAGGGTGTGATTATACTCATCAAAATACCTACGCCTTACTTAGCTAATACACATACGTGCAGCTACATATTCAACACTGGCGCGATGGTAAGACGTATCACCACCATCATCACCATCGTCACATACAACCAAAAAAAAACCATGAAGTACATGCAATGTAAGCTCCTCTCCTATACAACTACAAAACGCAGAGCACACATGACATGAAATTCTAGCGATTTTTTGTAGAAATTAAAAGAAGAAGCAAACTCGCAATTCCATAGAGAGAGAGAAGGAGGTGTAAGGAAGAGGGGGGCGTACATATATCAGTCTAATTATCTACGCCTATATTATCGACTCTACATACAGCATTGACTCAGCACTTCCCTATATCATCTAGCAATAACGACGCTAAACACTATCATCGCCATCATCACCCACGTACACGTTTCCAACACTTCTATAAGAAACCACATGAACTATGTGGCTTACAAACCAGAACCCACACTCCACGAAAACATCAATTGATACTTTTTCTGCATTGATCGCGGCACAGCATCACGAAGTTTTCTTGTCTTTTTTATAATGAGAAAGAGAAAGCAAACCCGCAATTGTGTAAGGAAAGAGAAGAAGAAGAGGAGAAGGGAGAAATAAGTCGAGAAAGTATTTATCCCCGGATTCCTCAACTACGCCACACACGTGCGTGTGTAAAATCATATATAGGCGCCGAAATGCAGTAAATATATGATATTTGGTGAGATAGTAGTAATTATTACTGCTGTTATTTACAATCACATAGAACGATGCCTTAAGCCTGGAGTACAACATCACTCCGCCGCAGAACAGCACAGCATCCAAGAGTTACAGGTTGATTTAAACAGAATGAAGAAAGTAAAGTACAAAGGAGTAAACCGGAGTTACGACAAAAGAAGCGGGTATTTATACACATCTACCTACTCTTCCTTACCTAATTCACACACGCACGTGTCCGCAACAGACTCCCTACCTAGTGTATACGTACGCTATATACTAACAATATCCAGTGAAGTTAATCATTACCATCATCATTGCTAAAAAATACACATCGGATTTCATCTCTCATATCAAAAACATTATGACGTAGGTACGATCACACGCTACACAGTAGCACACCATTGTGAGCGAACCGGCGAGATTTAGATATGAAGAGAAAAAGGAAGACGATAAATGCGTAAAGGGAGAAAACAAAGAGAAGGGGAAAGAGGAGGTATTTATACTTCTCTACCTACGTACTACCACATGGCTTCTTACATAATACAGCCTAAAGGAGCCCATTTGTACCGTACGTATCAACGACGACCACGATAATCATCATCATCACTGCTGACTACACATGTAATTCTAAAAACCTCGACGCAATAAACTTAAGTATCAACTATACATATACTAAACTACCCCAAACAACACAACAACGTTGAAAGGCCAGTGCGGATATTATGAGAAAGAAAAGAAAGCTAAAACTGTAAGTGTGTAAAGAAGGAGAAAAGAGTAAAAGGGGGAGAAAGAAGGAGTACTTATACCCATCCACCTACTGTTTCTTACCTAATCTACACACACGTGTGTGCCCAAAATATAGTGATCAATAATTCCAACATATACTTGGAATTTCAGCGATGATAAATCTTACCACCACTATCATTAACATTGTTACAATCTTAACCCCAAACCCCTATAAACGTTTTCGAAAATTTCGAAATAGAGAAACATGAACTAGTTAGCCTATTAACCACAATCCGCAACCCACGAGAATCATATAGTTCTATAAATCTGGTTTTATAAGAATAAAATAATAAATAACAGCAGAGTGTAAAGAAGAAGAGAAGGGCAGAAGAAAGGGATATTTATACCCGCTGGCTTGCATAATCCACGTACACACAGCGTGAACGAGCAACTACCCACACTATCAAACAATAATAATGGTAAATATTATCATCATTATCATCGTTATTCTATTGTTATCTGCATACACATTCCCAAAACGCCTAAACGTAGTAACATAAACTTAGTGGACAACGAAGCACATGTCGAAAAATACCAGATCTTTTATGAATCGGAGAAAAAACAAGAACTAAGGTGAACAAAAAGAGAAGGGAGAAAGAGGGAGGTATTTATACCCTCTTCCTTATATAATTAACACATGTACTGGCCTAGCCAGCACCTACCTACAATACTAACGATGATGATGGTAAATACTATCTTCACTACCATCTTCGTCGTCCTTCCTGCGTAATATATATATGTTCTCAAAAACCATGAACGTAGCAACATGACGTGAATGGACAACAAACCACACAGCACGACATTTCAGGCCCCTTTAGGATTTTGAAAATCGCTGAAAAAACGGACGAATGTGTAAAACAAGGAATTGGTGGAAAAAATGGGTATTCAACCTATTTACGCATACCCACCTGAATAAAGTACCTAGTATATAGAATGTTGGGTTATGACGATGCTAAATATCATCACCACAACCGAATATATATACGTTTCCAAAAACTCCAGACTAAGAAACATGACGTCGATAGACATCACGCCACACAGGACGGCATGGCGAATGTCTTGTACAATTTAGAAATCGCTGAAAAAAAGAACAAGAGAAGGGGAAAAGAAGGGGGTTATTTCTAACCGATTTCTTACATAATTCCCAAGTAGTACAGCGCTTGCCCAACACCTACATGATATTTGATGATGCTAGTCACCACCACCACCAGCACCGCTGTCAAACACACACGTACATATTTCAAACCCCTCTAGTACAAAGAACTATGAGACACCCACAGTGACAATTTGAAGCCACGAATCACACAGGACAGCATGGAATTGATATGTGTTGTGTTTAGAAAATAAGAAGAAAGAAGAAAACGTGTGTGAGAAATGGTAGAGGAGAGAAGAAGGAGTATTTATACCCATCTGCCAACCCCCCGCCGACCTGCATTACATGATTGAAGCACCCACGGTTTGAAAGAGCACCAAGGGCCTAGCACCTAGCCAAGACATGTCTACCTACGATACCTAGCAATAGTGACGCCAAATATCATCATCGTCGCCACCATCATCATTCCTATCACTACCGTGGTCACGAAATACACACATACACGTACACATACATGTAAACGACCTCGAAAACCTCGAAAAAATGAACATGAGGCAGACGCAATCAATATCAATCTAAAGCCACGAACCACGCAACATAGCATGGATACGATTACAATGTTTTTGGACTAAACTAATAAAAGCGTGAGTGTGTAGAGCAAAGAAGAAGAGAAGGCAGGAAAGGAAAGGGGTATTTATACCTACCTATCTACGGCTGATTACGCAATTCACGTACAAGATATGTCTAATAAATCTGCTCCCTGCGTGTGTAATATGCAGCAACAATAATGCTGATCATCACCACCCCCAGACCCCCCGAAACAAAGAAACATGAAATACATGCGTGCTGATTGAAAATCACGAACCACACAACACAGCATGGGCCATAGTTTCGTTTGTTTTTAGAAAATAAAAGAAATAAAAAGCAGGACGGCGAGTGTGTAAAAGAAAAGAAGAAGAGAAGGAAGGAAGAAGGGGGTATTTATACCTCTTTTCCTGACCCACCCACTCATCTACCTGAACAACTGACCTACACGTGTAATACCCACCAACGACGGTGCTACTCATCATCATCACCACCACCACCATCACATCTAAAACGAAGAACCATGAGTAGACACAGTGCGACTCGAAAACCATGAACCACACAACAAGCACAGCATCCAGCTTTACTTACTCACATTTTGGAAAATAAAAGAAGAAACGAAGTGTAAAAAAGAAAGTAGAAGGAGAGAGGAAAGAAGAGAGGGTATTTATAAACCCTCCCCCTTACACTGTGTCTTACCTAATCCACAAACAGCAGCATTTGAACCTAGCATATACATGACATATCTACATCGTAATAACGATACACATCATCACCATTACCGTCAAATATGTACGCTATCTCTCTCAAAACCCTCGAAAACAGAGAATGATGGACAGTGCCGATTTGACGCTACACTGCCACCACTCACGAACCACAAACCACATAGGAGTGCAAATCACAACCTTGAAACCAAATTTTAGGAGATAGGAAGAACAACTGTGAAGAACAAGAGAATAGGGGAAAAAATAGAGTGTTTATACCCCTTTCCTTACCTACAGCTTCTTATATGATCCAAACACATTCACCACTCACCTACACGTGTAATATTAGCAATAACGACGCTAATCATCGTCACCACCGTCATCAAAGTCACCGCTGCATACACATGAATTCCAGAAGTCTCCGAAAGGACCATGATACACTCTCAATGCCGATTCTCAGACTACCCACAAAGCACACAACAGCAGGGCATAGGCTGCAAGAATTCGAAATTTAGAAGGAAGAAGGAAGAAGAAAGTGTGTGAATAAGAGAAGGAGTGGGAGAAGGAGGGGGCATTTATGCCCACTTCCTTCAACGTGCGGGCCCACCCAGCACCTAGCTATCTACGATGCCTAGCAATGATGATGCCAATCACCGTCACCGCCGCATACACCTGGATTGCAGAACCCTCGGAAAGAACCATGATACACTCTCAATGCGGACTCGAAAACACGAACCACTTAACAAAACAGAACAGAACAGAGCAGCATGACATTGGTGACATTGGGTTTCTCATTGTTTGAAAATAGGAAGAAAGAAGGGAAAACAAGTGTAGGGAGGAAGAAGGGGGAGAAGAAGGAAGGAAAAGAGGGGGTATTTATACCCAACTCCTTACGCGCAGACACCTCGTATCGAGCGACGATGATGCTAATCACCACCACCACTTCCATCACATCCAAAACAAAGAACTATGAAATACCTGCATCTAGTTCAAACCCACCAACGACACAACAAACACACCATTTCGCTGTCGCCTTGTTTTGTAGCTGAAAAGAAAGAGAGAAAGTTTGTGAAGAACCAGAGAAGGGGGACGACGGCTGTATTTATACCCAACTACTTACATGATACTACTGACCCTACGGCTTCTTACATAATCCTCATATACGCAACACCTACCTATGTACCTAGGATATTTGGAGATGACGATACTCATCATCACCACTGCCGTCACCGCCGTCAAACACGTAGACACACATGTTTCCAAAAATCCTAAAAACAAAATCCCAAAACGAAAAAACCATCAGGACAATATAGTGCACATTCGAAATTATACAACCACAGAACAGCACCGCACATACAATTTTTGTATCGTAACTTTTGAAAATAAAGGAAGAAGGCACCAAAAATAAAGTGTAGAGAAGACAGAAGAGTAGAAGGTAGGAAAAAGGGAATATTTATACATACCCATCTACGACTCCTTACATAATCTATATGCAGCACAGCGCTTACCCAGCACCTACATACCTAGCTACCTACGATATGTACCTGGCGATGAGGATGCCGGATATCGTCATCATTGTCCACCGCCGTTAAATATACAGACATGTATACATCAATGACACACGTACACCCTTCCAAACCCCCCAAAACAAGGGAGCATGAGATTTACGGAGTGACGATTCGAAGCCACGAAGCACACAACACCATCTTATTGCCCCGTCGAAATTCTATAACTAAAAGAAAGAAACAAAGTGTGTGAAGAAAAAAGGGGAGTAGAAGGCAGGAAAGAGGGGGTATTTATGTCTACCCACCCTCCCCCTTACACGGAGCTTTACATAATGCTCATATACCTAACACCTACCTAGCTACGATATGAACCTGGCGATGACGATACTCACTATTATCATCGTCGACCGCTGTTAAATATACACACATATATGTATACACGTACACCCTTTAAAAGCCTCCAAAGCAAAGGAATATGCCACAAAAACACTGCCAGTTCAAAACCACAGAACAACATAACGCGATGAAATGCCGCATTGTGGCTATAAATCAGAAGAAGAAACAAAGTGTGAAGAATCACAGAGGCAAAGAGAGAAGGAGGTATTTATTCCCACCCACCTGCGCTTTGTTACCTAATCCATAGGCAGATCACTTATATCGGGCGATGACGAGGCTAATCATCACCACTGCCACCTTGTCATTGCTACCATCATCGCCAAATACACCTGTAGACCCCATACAACTTCTCCCAAAAATCCTAAAACGAAAAGCCATGAAGTGGGCACAATGCCGTTTCGAATCTACGAACGACACAACCACAGAACAGTACACCATCACTCTTGATAGACGTACGTTTAACTTGAAAAAAAAGGAAAGAAATAAAGTGTGAAGAACAAGAACCGCAGAAGCGAGAAAAAAGGGGGTATTTATACCTCAATCCCTCACATACACCTATAAGATATTTGGCGACGATGGCGACGGTTCTAATTATCACCACTACCGTTAATCACTACCGTTAAACACACCACCCTTCTATACCCTTGGGTGCTTCGAAACAAAGGAACATAAGCGCTTCCTAGATATAATTTAAATTCACGGAGTATACAACAAGCACAGCATGTATTCTGCAATAGGATTTTATATATAGGAAGAAACAAACAAAGTTTAAAGAACAAAAAAAGTACGTAAAAAGACAAGTTTTTATACCTTAACTCCTTACATAATCCACACATACACAGATTTAACACCTACCTATACAACGACGACGACTACGACAGGACAGTGCTAATTATCACTATTATAATATCTAAAACGAAGAACCATAAGATAGATATAGTTCAAAACTACGAACTACATAATAGCACATAAAAGAACAGAACAGAACAGAACAGCACGCTATAGGTGTATAAAGTTTTTAAAAATAATAAGAAAAAAGAGTAAAGGTGTAAAACAAGAGAACCGAGAAAGAAGGAGGTATTTATACCTCAATCTCTTACATAATGCACCCCTATCAGCACCTACCTACACAATATTTGGCAACAATGGCGACGACCTTAGGACGATGATAATCACCGTCTCTACCGTTAACCACCACCGCCAAACACACGTACATACGCATTTCCAAAGTCTAAAAAGGAATATAAGTGTGTCTGAGACGTTATTCAAATACACGAAGCACACAACAAGCACACCATATCCATACCATCAAAGGATTTTAAATATGATAAGAAGAAAGAAGCAAAGTGCGTGAAAAAGAAAGGAGTGCAGGAAGGGGGTATTTAAACCCACCTACCCACTCATCTACCTATATGTGTGATATCCAGCAATAACGATACCTATCATCATCATCATCATCACCGCCAAACACATGTACACGTTTCCAAAACCCTCGAAACGAAGAACCATGAAATGCTGATTCGAAACCACGAACCACACAACAGAGCATGAATGCATCTTTGTATATTTTTTGAATAGGGATTAATGTATATTTACGACTTCGAAAACACCGAAACGAAGAACCATAGAAAAGTGCGGTATTGATTCGAAAGCACAAAACACAGCATGCAACGCATACATCGGAGGTGTTCTAATTCTATAAATAAGAAAAAGAAACAGAGTGTGAAGGATAATAGAAGCGAGAAAAGAAGGGGTATTTATACCCAAGCACACAGCTACGCTAACCCTACTCAGACTTCTCATATCGGGCGATGAGACCTCGCGACGGCGGTAATCATCACCACCGTCCTATCTAAATCACAAAACCACACAATTACACAACTAAAAATCACAGAAGAGCACAACAAGCACAGCATTTGATATCTGGAAACGTCATTTTTATAACTAACATGAAAAAAGAAACAAAATGTAAGGAACAAGAAAAGAAAGGAGAAAAAAGGGGGTATTTATACCCCCATATATTACATAATCCACAACTCACCTACACGTGAAACATCATGCAACGACGATTCCCATCGTCATTATCATCACTACCGTCATCACCGATTACACATGGGGTTTCAAAAATCCCAAACAAAAACCATGAATCTTGCTTAGGACCAATTCAAACCACAAAACCACGAACCACACAGCATCGATGTCCAATGCATCTTCTATAAATTAGAAGAGAAAGAAACAAAGTGTAGAGAAGTAGAATAGATGGCCGCAGAAGAGGGGGAGTATTATACCCCCCTACGCTTCCTTACAAGATCCACACACAGCACAGCGATGACCCGGCGACGATATTTGACGATGATGATACTAATCATCACCACTATTACTACCACCGTCAAATACATTCATGTACATACAACCCCCTAAGAACTTTCAAAAGCAAAAAGCATGGCCTGTGACAAACCTACAGTGCTGATTTACACCCACAAAACTGGGAACCACACAACACAGCTTTCTCTTTCCATATGTGATGTGTATAAAAAGGGAGAAGGAAGAAACAAAGCGTGAAGAGCAAGAGAGGGGAAGAAGAAGGGTGTATTTATACCCAACAACCCACCCCCTTACACGGCTTCTTACCGAGCACCTTACCTAAGCTTATACATCTACACGATATTTGACGACGACGAAGACGACGACGACGACGATGCTGTTCATCACTACTACCAACATATACATACACACGCATCCCTAAAAGAAGAAACAAAGGACAGAACAGCAC
This sequence comes from Periconia sp. R9002, assembly GCA_023627715.1. Lineage (NCBI taxonomy): Eukaryota > Fungi > Ascomycota > Dothideomycetes > Pleosporales > Periconiaceae > Periconia > Periconia sp. R9002. Next base: position 92,236 of record JAMAHW010000049.1, on the reverse strand, counting down.
ACCACACCATTCTAGTCTTCATATTAGAATTTTAACTAAAAGAAGAAAGAAGCAATAAGCGTGTAAGGAAAAAAGAAGAAAAGGGAGGGCAGGAAGGGGGTATTTATACCCCCTTTCCTTACCTACGCTTCCTTATATAATCGTCATACACCAACAAGTGATCTGGCGACGAAAACAACGACGATTTCGGGACGATGCTGTTCATTATCATCACGATCCCCAAACACACATATACATGCACCCTACTATCCCCCTCCTAAAAAACCCCCACGAACAGAGAACATACATTTTTCGTAATTCTCATTTGAATCCACACAACAAGCACACCATACTTCAACATTAGCATATATTATACCTAAGAAGAAGAAGAAACAAAGTGTAAAGAACAAGACCCAGAGAAGGAGAAGGGGTATTTATACCACCCAACTACGCTACTAGAACACCTTACCTAATCTACATTCACTATATTTACTACATACACGACGACGACGACGGTGCTGTTCATCACCACCACCGTCAATATGTACATACACACTCTATTTTAAAAACTAAACCTAGTAACAAAGGGTAGAATAGAACAGAACAGAACAGCAGACCTATGAAGTGATTCTGATTATAGGCTTTAATTAGAAGGAAGGAAGAAATAAATTGTGTAAAGAACTAGACACGCGGCAAAAAGGGAGGTATTTATACCCCTTTTCCTCCCCTCCCCTACATTACATAGTCCCTATACACGATATTTGGTGACGACGACGACCTCAGGACGGTGCTAATCACCATCACCACCACCGCCCCCAAACACACACAGTTCCAAACCCCTTCAAAAACAAACACCATGAGAAAAACATGAGAAAACCTCCTCGTATTTCGAAACCACACATACATCCATGAACCGAACGGCGTAGGGAAGTTAGGGAAGAGGGGAGGGGGGACGTTGAAGTCCCCGTCGACTAATTCATTTCCTCTATATGAATGGCTTCAAAACCTCGAAATATATCTGCCATAACGTGATAGATATCTATTTTCTCTAAAAATCCGCATCCCCTCCAAAAAAAAAACCCCAACAAAAGTCTAGCTCTAGAAAAAAACACAGCACAAATGAGACGGACTCTCTACGACCCCCCCTCCCCACCAACCTTCCCCACCCGCACCATCCACGTCAACAAATCCACCTTCGTAACCACCGCCACAGCCCTCAATTCCCCCTTCCCATCTTCTCCAGCGCGCTCCGTCACCACAGCCGCAGAATTCCACTCAAAAAACTTGTTCAAATCAGACAACTTCGTCTGTCGCGTGATTTCGACAAACTCCTTCCTATGCTTCTTCTTCTTATTCTTCCCCTCGGAATTAGCGACGGCATCACCGCCGTCTGTGTCGATGTGCAAGCGACCCAAATCGGTCACAACTTCGTTGAGTTTCATAAAATCGAACATCACAGCCTCAACGGGTGTTTTACTAGTAGCGCGCCCGGACGCAATATACGAGAGGAGGTTCCCCAGCGTAACGAGCCCGACGAGACGAGCTTTACCCGTGGAAGGGGAGTACGAGGAGACGGGGAGTTGATCGAAGCCCTTTTCGCGCATGGTTTCTATGGCTTCGGAGCAGGGGGAGGTGGAGGGGATGGTGGTGACGGGTTTGAGGCGGAGGTCGGCGATGGTGGCGTTGTGGAAGGTGTCTTTCGCGAGGGAGAGGGAGTCGGAACGTGATGTGCGGGGGGCGGGGGTGGATGTGAGGGAGGTGGGAGGGGGGAGGAGGTCGTTGGCTGCGAGCCAGTCGTCGTCGACGAACTGTAGGATGGGTTAGTTGGGGTGGGGAGGGAGGAGGCTGAGGGGGGGGGGGGGGGGGGGGGGGGGTGGGGTTGGGGGTGGGGGGGCGGGGGGGGGGAAGGAAACCAACGA
>JAMAHW010000049.1:35868-90328 GCA_023627715.1 Periconia sp. R9002 | reverse complement strand
GGGGCTTACTTTGCTGAGGTAGCTCCGGATGCTGTCTGGACAGACTACGACGACGACGTCGTCTTTCCCGAGGTTGAGCTCTTTGATGGCTTTGACGGCTGCGTCCATTGCGCTGCCGCTTGACCCGCCGCAGAGGATGCCTTCTTCGGCGATTAAGCGCCTTGCGTATTGGAATGCGGTGCGGTCGTCGGTTTTGTACCATTTGTCTACGACCTTTTGCTCCAGCACGTCCGGGATGAAGTCGTACCCGATGCCTTCGACTTTGTACCCTTCGTTTCTACCCTCATCGTTCAATTGCTCTGGAAGTGCGAGAATGCTCCCCTTGGGATCCGCCGCTATGATCTTGACATCTTTCTTGTGCTTGTGCAGCCCCTTTGCGATTCCCGTTACTGTCCCGCCAGTCCCCGCGCCGGCTACCAAACACGTCACTTTTCCGTCCGTCTGTGTCCAGATCTCCTCTGCGGTGCCGAGCTCGTGAGCCAGGGGGTTGTTCTCGTTGGTGTACTGATCCAAGATGTGCGCGTTGGGCAGTTCCTTAACAAGGCGTCTCGCTACACCAATGTGGCTCTCGGGGGAATCCCACGCGGCGCTCGTCGGCGTTCTGACAACCTCAGCGCCCAACGCCTTGAGCACAGCGACCTTCTCCGGGCTCATCTTCTCCGGTAGCGTGATCACAACTTTATACCCCTTCACGGCGCCCACGAGCGCGAGTCCGATCCCCGTGTTCCCGCTCGTGGGCTCAATCAGGGTGTCGCCGGGCTTGATGCGACCCGATGCTTCGGCGGCCTCGACCATGCGCAGCGCAATGCGATCCTTGACGCTCCCTCCGGCGTTGAACATTTCGAGCTTGGCGTACACGGTCGCCTCGATGCCGAGGGACTGGGGGATCTTGTTGAGGCGCACCAGCGGCGTGTTGCCGATCTGCTGGGTGATGGAGTCCATGACGACGGGGGGGATCGCGGGGCGCGTTTTGGTCGACATCTCGTACAGAATTCACGGAGTGATAGGAATGTTGCGGTGTGAAGGAGGAAAAGAGCTCGCACTTTCAAATGTTGTAAACGACGGACTTTTGAAGTGGGGCAGTTTTCTTTCTTTCTTTCGTCGTGGAGTGGGGCTGTAGCAGTTTTTTTCTCTCGCAAGCAAGGGGTCAAACAAGGAGTGGAAGAGTCAAAGTCTTTAAATAAAAAAAGAAGAAGAAACGAAAAAAAGTCACATCATGTCGTGATCATATCCTCTGACCGGGTCTCGCCGTTGGAAACCTTAAACCCTTCCAAGGTGGGAAAAAAGCATCTGGAACCAGCCGCTGGTAGCCGCGATTTTTCCCCCGCGCTAACCCGCGTTGGGGTCGATCGGCTCAGCCCTATAACGTGCGTCAATCGTTCACTCGATATACGTACATATGTCAAACAAACACCTACCTACTACCTATCACCACCTATCCCCCAAACCTCCCATTCATCCAACAACCACCCCCACCACCCCCGTCTCCCCAAACCCCCCTCCCATCCATCCAACCCCACGCACACCTTCTCTCCCACTACGAACATCTCGCTCGGTATACAGGAATTCTCCCCCCATCAACACCCTCTCCCTCCCCTTACAATAAGGAAAGGAAGTCGGAGGGAGTGGTGAGCGGGACGTAGATAGCCAGAAACGTACATACGACTAGTACATAACATAACCCCTGACCCTATTCACAAACAACCCTCCTTTCATCGCCTACACACCCCTCTTCAGCATCATTCTCAACAACCCGTCAATAACAGTCCGATGCATAAGAGAAACGGCCTCAGGGGTAGATTCGATACAACGGGGCTTTATGTACCCACGTAAATCTACTTAACACATGTATAATCTTTCTCCCTTTTCCACACATATGTTTTTCGAAAGGGTTTTTGGGTACTTCTTTTCCCACGCTTCTTCTTCTAGTGAGGAAAGGGGCAGAGGCAGGTAGGTACGTACGTACGTACGTAACACCAGAAAAAGCTCAAGGAAAAGTTTTCAGCCGCCCCTAACCCAGCCTATATCAGAATCTTTCGTAAAAAAGTAGAGGTAGGAGCGAGCTAGGTAGGATAAGAAGGGATGCATACTGCGCTATCCAGGGGTACATGTATAGATGTATGGGGGTTGCTTGCTTACCAGGTATCTAGCATACATGTACCGGTGAACGAAAGCGGGTGGTGATATTAATACCCGGAGCGAGCGATCTTACGTGCATGCGTTTCTGTGATTCTGGTTACTTTGCTCAGCCCTCGTATTCAATATCGGGAGGGAATACGAACAACGATACGAACCCCAATCCCGAGAAAACCGAATTAACTCACGCTACGTACGGGGGAAGAGCGGGATACCGAACACGCGGGAACAGAAGGGAAGGCAAGAATACGAGGAAGGGAAATGGGGGGTACTGTGTTTAGATATGCGGGTTTGCTTTCTGTATTTGTATGTATGTGAGGCGGAAAAGGTGTGAATAGGGAAGGAGGGGGAAGTTCACGGAGTACGTTGCTCAAACAATAAAAAAAAATTTAACATTTTCTGCAAATGTAGTGATTGCATTGCCAAAAACAAACAAGCCTCCCCACACCAACACGCTACCTTCCCCTACCTCATTCTCCATCCTATAACAACTCAGCAACCCACCCCAACCACGCCTTCACATCCGGCCCTTTCCCCCCCACAAGATTGCCCCCCAACACCTCCACCCTCGTCCCCACCTCCTCCATATGCGCGAACGAAAAATCGCCCTCCCCGCCTTCACCCAACCACTCCTTTTCCTCTTCTAACCCGTCATCGCCTTCGGTGTTAACAGTGGAGGAATTCCTGAGCCCCTTAGCCCTGCTCTTGCGTACCTCGTTGACAGCTTTTTCGAGTTGGAGTCTGACGAGGTGGGGCGGGAGCGCGGTGAAGAGGTCGAGTTTGTTGGCGGCGATGAGGAGGGGAATATCTTTAATCCCCTTGCCTGAAGCCGAGGACGAGCGTTTCTGCAACGCGAGCAACACATCATGTAGATATTCCGCCGCGGCATTAAGCCCCGGTTCCTCCGCCACGAGCGCAGCGTCAACGACGAAGATGACACCGCGCACGTTGGCGGGATTGGCCAGGAGCGCGGTCGCGAAGCGGCGTAGTTTGCCGTGGCCGGGGGTGTCGGTGAGGAGGAAGCGGCGCGCGCGCTCGAAGGCTGGGTCGCCTGGGGAGCGGAAGGCGGACGAGGCGGGCGTGTAGGATGAGGGGAGCGTGGCTTCGACGGTGAGGGGGGTGGTGGAGGTGTGGGTTTGGGCGACGGTGTTGCGTTCTGTTAGGGTGAGGAAGGATGTCTTGCCCGCGCCCATCGGCCCAACGAGTAAGAAGGTAGGTTGGGTTGTAGATGCAGCGGCTCGGCGGTAGACAAAGTGATGTAGTAAGATGGGCACGAGGAGTGCCACCAGGCAGGAAATTATGATAGCAGACAGCTTAGGCGCGAAGGCCGCTGTCAACCAGCTGTCTTCATCGTACCACGGCATTGTGGCTCGCTCGCGCGCGCGTGCGGCCGAGCGGATGTGAGGGCGCGTGCGTGTGGGTGCGTGTATGGGTGCGTGTGTGGTGACGAGTTGTATGTATGTAATGAACAGAAGTCGTTGTTCGTTCTCCTTGTTGAAGGTTGCTGTGGTGGGTGGTGTGGGCTAGTAGCTTAGCTAGCCAAAACATCCCGCGGCGCGCCCACACACACGAGAGTTTTGGCGAAGAGGACCCGGGGGGGTCGCAGCCCGCCATCTTTTTTGCCCGTGCCGCACCGCGCCCGGCCGTCTGGATCCGCTTTCGCTCGCTTTTCTGTTTTTGGGGGCAAATTGTTTCAAACGTTTCGTTTCGTTTTTCTAGAATAATTGCGATGCAAGTAATTACTCGCAAACACCATTATTAATCTTTAACAGGTAGTCTGGCATTGTATATCGTAGTTTCCTTTTCGCTGGACTAATAAACGTATACGATGAAGTAGGTAGGTAGATGTTTAGAGTAACTAATTTCGTTCAAAAGACTACGACTCTTGACATTCGACGTGTCCTTTTTTCTTTCTTTCTTTCTTGAAAAAAATAAAATAAAATAAACTGCGTCTCTGCATCCGTAGTCTCCCCTTTCTCTCTACGACTTACATCCCCATGCATCAGTCAGATAAATACTCTACAACAAGCACTCCCCGCGCCCGCTCTTCACAAAAATCAGATCCAAAAAGGGTGAAGGTGACGGACGGGTAGGCTAGTCTCGTCACGTCAGCGGAACAACTTCCCGATTCCCCACGGGAGCTAAGCCCACCCTTCCAAGACCCTTCGCAAACATTAAAACCACCGCCATCCATAACATATCCTATACTTGAAAAGAACAATCGCAAATGGGACTTGATTTTTCCCCGACGGGGATATAAAAAGACAAGTTGATTCATTATACAAAAGGGACATCCCGCTAATACTATGCTGTCGTGAACTGGTTCGTTTTTTTGTATCTTTGTTCGGGTTCCGTGGGCCACCCCTAGCTGAAGGGGGTGGTGGTTATTATCGTACATGTTCATCAACCACCCTGACTTACCCACCCGTCTTTCAAAATGTACCAAAAGAAAAAAAAAAGACTCCATCTATACATATCCGTCGGCTGGGAGAAACCCAAAGATGTAATCATAGGCCGTCCGTTGCCCGTAAAAACCTGCCCATTTGTTCATACAAAACCCAGATCCCCTTGGCCCAGTGCGCCTCAGCTCCGGCCTAGACAGTAGCCAAAACCGCCCTTTTCCAATAGGACACGGAAGAAAGTGTTTTGTGCCCAGATATTCCCAAGAATCCACTTTTTTTGTACCCAATATACTCCGTGCCATAGCATGCACAAGCAATCCCATTGCACAATGTCCCAGCCGTATGCCGCATGCCCAAAGTTGACTCCAACAAAATCCCAGTCGTGGGACCAGAAACGCAAAGAGGAAGAACAAACAAGAGAGAACAAGGAAAACAAGGAAAACAAAGAAATGTAGGATATTGAGACATGATGAAACGTGATGGTCGTGCTTTGCAAGTCATATGGCCATGACCAGATGCCGAGCAATGATGTGGTGCATGATTAAATATACTGTAGATAGTTATGCTGGAAACAAGACAAGACAAGACATGAAAAGGAAACGCATATGAAAACAAGAGGACAAGGAAATATTCGTTAAGACGGTCCGCTTCGAAGCGCTGACATTGCCAGATGTGCAGACACAATCACGGCCAAGAGGACCGCTGTCGACCTTCGACGCGTAATCGGTTCGAGTTGCTCGGAGATATTTATAGACGACCGTCGGCATACAGAGCAGTCTGCCCTGTTGCATCGCTCCACTGAGCTTTTGTCGGAATTAGAATCCCGCGTGCATGTCAGGATAATAGCCACGACTTGTTTCCATGCCCTGGAACCGACCGCACCCTCCCAACGCCCAGGTAGGATTCATGGGGGTAGCGGTCGAGTACTCCTCCTTCACTCGGCGGTCGAGTGGCTCGAGCTTGGGTGGGCCAGCCTCGAAAATGGGGGAGGGATAGTACTGATAATCGTGATGGGCGCCGACGAGTTTGACGTCCTCGCCGTCCACCATTTGGTGATCACCGAGTCCGTCGATTGGGCCTCCGCTCATGGTGCTGGACGAACTCGTCGAGTCGCTGGCAACTGGACTGGGATCCAGCGAGTATGCGGAATAAGCTGTACCGCCTCTGTACATGCTATTGCTCATTCCGGCCGATGCACCACCGCCAGAAAGACCGTTGCGATGCCCAAAGGGTGCTCCAGGGCTGGGGCCGAGGTGGTAGCCTGCGCCGCCCATGCCACCGCTGCCGGTTCCCCGCGAAGTGTTTGCATTGTGGGGCCCCTCGTCCTTGTAGTGACTTGGAGACCTTCCCCGCACCACGACGGGGTGGGAGATGCGTGAGCAAATCTTGACCCATTTTGGCTGAAGATCTCTGGGGCCCTGTACGTTGGCCCACAGTACGAGGATCAAGTGATAATATTGTTGTTGCGCGCGACGTTTGCCGTTATTTGCGGTGGCGTACTTGAACTGGATGCGCTCGAAAAGATGCTGGCACTTGTCCTTGCCGTTGTGAGAAGCCGGCGAGTACGGATGCGCGGCGTCTTGGTCTAAGACTTGATTTTGGAGAGGAAGGAGCGGGCCAGGCAAATGGCTGGCTTGGTGAGAGTGACTAGAGTACGAATAATTCGAATGATCGTGGGATTTTCCTGGCGGAGTGGGTGCGACGAGCTCCTTCTTCATAGGAAGCTGCGGGCCCTTGTCTCGCTTTGGGGTATGTTGGACAAGATCAACCGACTTGCCACCTTGGCCGTCGATGGCGGCCTCGAGCGAAATGGCGAAGGACTGGACCTGCTCAGGCGCCTTGCCGCTGCCTTCTCGACCAGCATAGAGCCTGGCGTTGGAAGGCCAGGGCGACAGGGTGAAGAAGGAGTTTACCGAAAAGTAGTTGCGTCGGTAGCACGTCCAAGTCCGATCGAGCACGGTCAGGAAGAAGCCCTTTTCGATCTTGACTTCGAGGAAGACGTTCACCTTGCTGGAGTCGACGGTGAGCTCGAGATTATCCTCCTGAGGATGGAAAGGCGGGCCGTTGTTTTCGGCTCCCGCTTGGGTGTAAGCCATGGTCGGAGGGGAGTGGTAGGTAAGTAACGGGAGGGGAGCGTTCAGCTGCGCTCTGGGGGTTTCGTGGTCGTTGTAGCGGGACAAATCTCCAGCAGCGTGGTGGGGGGCAGAAAGAGGGTACGAGTTTCGGTGCAGAGATGGTGATGTGGTTGCATAAGTATCCCTGGTCGAAGCGCCCAGGGGGGGTGGTGACACGGGATTACCCAAGCCAGAGGAGCGTGCCGGAGGCAGCATAGCCGACGAAGAATCAGTCCTACGTATAACTGTCAGCTGTCATGCATAATGGATTTTGCAGTTAAATTGATGCGGGTTCTACAGGTAGCAGGGAGATGCGCCACAAAGGCAACCTGGACGTACATCATGGACGGCGGGCGATTTGACGACAAGGGGTGGTTGCCGTATCCCGTGGTAAAGGTGGAATAAGTCGTGTTGGAAGGAGGCAGAGAATGATTGGAAAAGGTAAAGGGGGAGTGTGAGGAAGGTGTGTTGGGAGGTAGGAAGCTCATCAAGGGGCCGTTATGAGAGTTTGGGGAAGTGGAAAGAGGGCCGGGGCCGGCGTGAAGGTAACTATGGAGAAAGAGAGGTCAGTCACTTGGAGGGCAGCGGGCGTGGGCAGGTAAGTAGGTGGGTAGGCAGGGCAGGGTGGCACAGCAAATGAATGGATGGAGGAGGAGAATGACGAAGAGAGGAGGGAGGTTGGGGGCTAGTCGTGTGATGAGTGTGACACGCCCGGCGTGGTGGTCGAGCTGTGCGAGGGGCGGAGAGAATGTTTGCGTCCATGAAGCCCAGCCCAAGCAAGCATCAAAGCAGAAGCAGAGAGAGAGCAGAGCGAAGCAGCAGAGCAGAGCGGAGCAGAGCAGAGCGGAGCAGAGCAGACATGGGTGCCACAGCACTAGGACTAGGCTACGAGGCGTCGAGGGACAGGGGGGTAGGGGGTAGAGGGAAGGAAGTCAGGGCAAGGCAGGGAAGGAAGGAAGGCAGGGGGGAGGGGAGGTAGGGGAGGTGTGGGTAGGTAGGGCAAGGGCGAGGGGCAGGGGTCAGGGAGGGAGGGAGAGGAGGAAGGAGCAGGGCGGCAAAGGCAAGGCAAGGCAAGGCAACACCAAAGCAGAGCACAGCTAGCGGAGAAACGCAGAGCTAAGCAGAGCTAGCGGAGCAGAGCAGAGAGCCAAAGAGCCAGAGAGCCCAGAACAAGAGAGAGAGAGAGAGAGAGAGAATGAGCACTTACGAGGCCTCGGGACGGTACGAGGACGGACAACGGCCAGCAGCAATCGCAGACATGTGGCTGCCCGACGGTGAGTGGCCGCCGAGCGACGATATTTCGCGCTTGAGCTCGGGAACGCCTGCAAAGGAGCTATGGTGCTGCTGCGGATGATGCGCATGGGGCCCAATGGCTTCGGCGCACTCGTGCTCTTGGAGAAACGAGTCGTCTGAGCCCAGAGGCAGCGGCGATTGAAGCACTGTGTGTCGGCAGCGTTAGCCAATGAAACTGAAAGCAACAAAAAAAAACGAAACGCGGCGTAGCCATCTGTGAACGAGCAGCGGCGGGGAGTAGCATAGCAACCACAGTGAACAGGAATGTGCATGTGGGACAGAAACGGAAATGGTGCACCCGAACAAGTGACTGTGTGTGTGTGTGTGCTCCGACGCTGGGTGGATGCCGCTCGCGGGCCAGAAAAGCCCCCCGTGTGCCCTCTCCGCCTCGACCTCCCGCCGGCGCGTGGGTCCCTTCAACGTTGCACAAGGCTCCGCAGTCGGGCCCAGTTCCAGGAGGGGAAGCGGAGGGGAGAGAGACGCCCAAGCAAACCACCCAACTAGCTAGCTAGCTAACTAGCAAGCAACCAACCAAGCAAGCAAGCAAGCAAACCGGAGCACAAGCTGCAAGCAAGCACCGCATGCACTCCTGCATCATGAACAATACACGATAGCTGGTGGTGCCATGTTGCTCTTATCGGACGACCCAAACCTCACCCAAACACACGTCAAAAAGACATGGCAGAATCCCAACAAGAACCGACACAGCCAGTGGCGAGCACGCAGCCTGTGCACGCCCAGGAATGTGTGCTGGAGGCAGGAATGCGGAGAAGACCGCGCGAGGGTGTGGTGCGTGGCTGGGCGGGGGGAGGGGTACAGTCCAAAAGCATGTGTACGTATGTGTGCATGTACATGTGGGTGTACACGGTGCGAGGAATGAGATGGGGACGTGTATGCACATGCGCGCCATGTATATACATATACATGACTGCTGTGCGGGCGGAGTGAAGCGGCGCAAAGAAAGAAAAAAAAAACTTGAGTCTGGCTTTTGACCATCGACTTACCTTGGTTCATTTTGTTTGTTTATGGGCGCCAAATCAGGGCGCAATCCGCTTCAACTTCCACGGAAAATCAACGAGAGGTGATTCTTTCAAGAAATCCTCCTTTCCACCTCGTTCACACTCCCTCGTCTTGGCCCGAGATACCTTTTTGGTTTCTTCTTCTTGGGCCGTGAAAGAGGGGGAGGCGAGGCTCGCGCTTCACTCTGCTTAGCTCGCAACTCCGAGCGGCGCGGTGCTGCAGACTACGTCAAGCAGTCTGACTGCGTTGGCTTTCGGCCAAGGGCAGCGCTGACTGGGCCTGGGTAGCTGGGAGTCGCGGAGAGCAGATTCAAACGAGGAGGACTCGGGTTCTTGTCCAAAAAACGACCAAGTCGACTTTCGGAGCCGGGGCACGTCGTCCAGCGAAGCTGATGGTCCAGGACCGATGCCAATGCTGGAGGGTCGGGGGAGCCTGGGGGCGGAGGCTCGAATAGGCGTAGGGGGAGAAGGGCTGCCGGTCGTTGGCTCGTTTCAAGGAGATCAATCGCCTCCGGGGTGGTTTAACCGGCAGAGGCCCAGGCAGGAACAGGGGCGAGATCTTCGTTAGCTGCCGCTCGCTGGCGATGGTGGCTGCGAATCCGTCAATGCTGCTTGGACGAGCGCGCGAGAAGGATGCAATCCTGGCCTACCGTCAATGTACAGGCCAGCAGCGTTTATCCAGCACCTTGGGTCGTCGCCTTGGTGTTGGGTCGGGGAGAAGCCAGGCGCTGGGCTTGCGAGGCGCGTTGCGCGTGGCTATCTCTCTGTTGTTCTGCCGGTGTGCGGGGGTGTTGACCGGCAGGTGGTGGTGATGGTGTGAGGGAGTGGTGTGGTGGTGTTGTCGGGGTAGTGAGGCGTTGGAGTGGGTGTATGCGCGGGTGGTTATTAAATATGGACAAAGTATGTAGAGGCTAACAACTGCAGGCGGGCTGTGCCTGTAGTTGTAGCTGAGTGTGGGAGAATGCGCCGTTGCGTGTGAGGGTCGGTTTCCTCCTTGACTGTATGTACCTTTGTATGTACGTATTCAGTCTATCTACACCGACACCTCGGGCGGGCGGGGAGAGCAGGGTAGGGGAAGGTGGTGTGCCAGCAAGTGACGGCGCGGGTGATTGGGTGTTGGAGGGCTGGCTGCTATCACACACCCAAGTAGAAACCAAACGCGGCGCCAAAGACTGACAGAGAAGAAAAAAAGGACGAAAAGAAAGGGAATTGCAGCCTCTATATACTAGAAGCAGACGACTTGGATTGCAGAGAAGCGATGGTCGTCTGCAAAGAGTCGTCGCGGCTGCACGTCACTCCAGTCTCAGAGGTTCGCTGGGATGGGGAGGGCAATCGTGGTGGGCGTGGGCGTGGGCGTAGGCGCTCGCCAATCAATGGGCCGCCTGGTGCTCTTTGCTTCTTCCCGCCTCCACACAAGGGCAGTCTTGAGATAGTAGCAGTAGTACTACCACTTTGAATGTATGCACTAGTCTAGGTAGACTGGCAATGGGATTCGACTGCGTCTGTGCGTGTGCGTGTGCCCTGGCCGGCCGATCTGATCTGTCCGATTCTGGTGGCCGCTTCGCTTCTGCTCCCCTGCCTAGCTACACTATATCGTACTGTACGGTATTCAATAGTACGCTACGGTGCTGGAAGCGTTGGCGGTGAGGCTACTGGCAGTGAGTGCAGTCAGGTCAGCGCAATTCTACCTATGCCCAACTCGCCTGCCATCTGTCAGTTTCGCCCTTCTCTGCATCTTTCATTTGCTCTGAAACGTACAGGGTACCGCTGCAAACCAAAATCTCTGCCGTGGCTGCAATCAAACGTCCAAAGCGTCGTCGTCTTCTGTCGCTTGCGCTTGGCGCTGCCGCATCGTTAGCCTGCAAGCCGCTTGGCTACCATTGCTCTCGCTCTCTCACCTTTTCTTTTCACGCAATGTCTTTTCTTCTTTCTGGATCTGGCCGTCTTGGATGGCGTCAGCTAACGGGCGTCTCAGGCTTTACGCGGGGATGCGTGGCCGGATGGCGCGCAGATGCAACTACAGATGGGCTGCAGACTCCCGGTCCACGTACACTTACAGGCAGCAAATGAGGTCCTAGTCTGCACAAAATACAAAGGAAACGCAAATTATTTATGCACTCTACATCAATCCAAAACGGTCGCCCCCCAGTCCTTGGGTTGTACCGCACCGAATAGAGCTGCTCCAAATGAGCCGTAGTCTTTGTTTCTCCAGCCTCTAGAGCAGGCAAGGATCCGAGAACCGTTGGGCAATAGATACGCGAAGGAACCTGTGGGAGAGCAGAAATTCAGGTTTCCTGCCAAACGGAGATTTCGATCAATGGCCTGACAATGGAAGAAATGCAGAAACTATCACCCCCCACGGACCATCATACTTCGATCCTCAATGGCTTCAGATGAAAACAGGGTACAGCGGGCCAGGGTCTAGAGGAGGAGATGGGATGGAACAGGGGTGGCGATGTGATGGCCGTCGGATGGTTTAGCTGAAAGGAGCAGTGTCTACCAAACGTGCTATTGCTTCAAAGCTTCTTCGGGTTGCTGGATCAACATCTCAGCCCCCTATTGTAGACGTCTCCAAGTCTCGTGCGGCGGCTCAGACCGTGGCTGCTCTCGAGCACCACGGTAGCATTGGCAGCTTGCAGCATCGAATCTTCAGTCTTGCCCAAATCGGTCGGTCTGTGTCTCCCAAGCCAGGGAGGGAGAAATTGCATCCCCGTGGCTCAGGCGTACCAGAGAGGCGCCTAGCCCATGACATTCCTTGCCGCTAGGCCCCGAAGCCGCACTAGGCTCAGGTCAACGGCAATCGTGACCAAGGGTTGGATCCCTCACAAGACGCAGGAACTGGGCACGACACCTCGCTCCATAGCGGCCGAGCCACTACTGCCCATCACCCGTCAGATTGGGATCTGACGTTTCATCTACCAGCATGGAAAGAGAATAACAAACCGTTGGGCGAGATACTGGGAGGCCTAATGATGATAGACCATGGGCCGATGGGATGTGTCAAAGAGTAGCCTTCTAGCTTGCATGGTCAGGAAAAGGAAGTTGCCAAAGGACGATATCGGACAAAGAAGCAACAACAGACCGGGGATAGTGATGCAACTAAGCAAATCATGGCTGAAAAGACAAGAAAAAAGAAACAAAAAGTCATGGAGATGCATCCGCCTGGCCGTTACCTGTCACAGAGAGAGCGAGCGAGAGAGCAAAACGCACTATACGGGGGCTTTCGTCACAATCCAACTCTTTTCTGCGGGTATCCGTTATCCTTCTCCCTCTAAGGTAAGAAAAAGGGTTGCATCGCAGCTGTTCGAGTTAGAAGCAAAACGTTCACACATACACACGCACACTCGATAGATGCGTGATTGATAGGCACGTTTGAGTGCCGCGGGGGTGCTCACCGCACCATCATTTGGGCTCCGTTTGAGAGACCCAACAGGATGGTTCACTACGCAAGACTCTGAAAATGGATGGGGTCACTTAAGCTCATCCAGTCAACTGGTGGGGAAGAGTGCGGACCAGCGAGCGAAGGGACGAAAAGGCGTCAAGCGATAGGCGACCAGGCAGAAGGAGAGCGTATGCACTTTGCTGTACAATGGAAGCATGGATCATGACGGTGCCGGGGGCGTAGGCGGCGTATGGGAGTAGGGGAGCAGGGGGAGGGGAGAGGGAGGTGAAGAGAAGGTCAAGAACAAGGCCGCGCTAGCGAATGCGCCAAGCCACTTTCGGATAGGCGTCATTCTACCATCCACCTGCATGATGAATCACGCTAGTACCAGTCGGTCAGCTGGTAAAGTAAACAAAGCATTGCTTGCATACATCAATAGTTAGCATCTATGGAGAAACCGGGCCTCTGATCAACCAAAGTTCCAATGTGAAAATCCGATTCCCTTGCTTTCCTGGCCATCTTGCTTTGCGCTGCATTCTCACACATGAGTTGGGCGGCCAAACAATGCAGTTGCTGTTTCCCGCGCCTTTCCTTTTCTGGCCGTAGCGGGTCCTCGTGATTGCACCTACCTACCTACATACTTACCCCCCATTTCCGATACGATATGATAGACTCTAGTGTCCATGTGCAGAACAGGTTGCTTCAGCCCTCAACACCAAAACCTACCTATCGTGAAAGCGTCTCCCTTGCATCCATACCAAAGCATGTAGCATTGACCATCTTCACGCTCTGACGTTTCATTGCAGCCTTCGATATCTCATGTGCCTTGCACGTTGCC
This sequence comes from Periconia sp. R9002, assembly GCA_023627715.1. Classification (NCBI taxonomy): domain Eukaryota; kingdom Fungi; phylum Ascomycota; class Dothideomycetes; order Pleosporales; family Periconiaceae; genus Periconia; species Periconia sp. R9002. Next base: position 77,144 of record JAMAHW010000049.1, on the reverse strand, counting down.
GCTACCACTATCACTTCTAGGGCCGAAAGACATTTCATTTCCTTAATCCCAGCCATTGTTTGCATTCCTTACCGCCGTCCGGTGACCGATTATAACCATGGCCCAATGATGGCCCTTGATCTCCCAAGGCCGGCTGCCATGAGATCGTCCCGGCCACATGACGTGTTCTTCCGCCCAGGTATCTGTTTGAGATTGCAAAGAGAAGCATGGTAAGGCTGCGTCAAACATCTGTACCTTCTCAATAGTCAATACTGACAATTCGCCTAGCACTTGCCAAAACATGGCGAAGAGTCCATGCACGCCAGCTGCCCCAAGCCCAAGCCAACCGGGTGGCTGAGCGCGTGTTCAGCAGACAGGACAACAATCTCTGCCCAGCACTGTCCATTTCTTCATCATATTCAGCTTGCACTGCAAGTGGCACTGCAAAATGATCCGACCTCTCCGGGTACGAACCTGCAGCCTCCCGTCAAATCTAGTGATAGCCAAGTTGGGGCGTCCAAACATCTTGCGCTATCAATCAATTTTCTTGTTTCCTGGCGACCTGCATCATTGTTCAATGTGCCTAGAGGGGAGGAATCCGGAGCCACTACGGGGTCAAATCAATTGTCTCAGCCGACCCCAAATAGCTCTCACCTCACCCGTATTGCCCGACCGCTTCCGTTTGTCCCGGTTACACCAACTAGACTAGCTCGGCCCTTCATCAATGCGTAATCACCATACTGACGTGATGCCGTGGTCAGGCTCTAGAATCAATTTTCTGCGAGCAGCGGTACGGCCCGCTCTTGAATTTGTCCTAATCCCCCCTTTTTTCCTTCTCTTCCAGCTGCAAGAGAGTGAAGAATCACATCCCTGATATTCTCAAAGCAGAGCTAGTTTGCTTCCCGTGTTGCCTCCTCAGTCGCTTGCCTCGAACGGATAATGCTAAGTGGCAAACCGGCCCGAGAAAGCCTTGTCTCATACGTGAATTCGCTTCTCTACTCTCCGCGACGTCCCAGGAATCAAGCGCAACAGATTCTCTCCTACTATTCATCCTCTTTTGATCTACGATGCAGAACGTGGGAATTGATTATTGTTGCTATGGACAAATACTGGCAGCTGTCACCTTGGACAAAGACCCATTTCTGAGTAGTGGGGTGGAGTCCCCAAGCCACAACCACTCATTATCATTTACGAAACCCGTGGCTAAAAACAATAGCATATGTCATGACGAAGACTTTGATGGACGCCGCATAGGTTGTCTGCACAACCTGCCACTTACATCAACGAACCCCCGCAAGCACAATCGCATTTTGGTGCAACCGTTGAACCATTGACCCCACACTAGAAAGCTCAGGATTCTAAAAAACATCTGTCAGTCATATTCTTGCTTACTGTCTTTGCTATGATGGTCCGACTAGCGACTGCCAATTTGGCTGGCGCATCGACAACATCTACTCTCGGGAAACCCACTGTCTCTGGACCCAGAACCTACCGATACTCAGGTCGAGAGCATGCTGTTTCTCTCTCCTTCACCAGCATGCATATCCCTTCCATAGTTCTAACTCGAGTCACCCGAAGGTAGCGTGTAGTTCGCATTGGACGGAGTGGCCGATACTAGTCGAGCCATCTTTTGCGCCAGTTCGTCACGCACGTCGTACCATGGAACGCCCGGACGCCGCACGTCCTTGGAAGCTGAGACTGTTGCCTTGCCCACCAAATCCTTCACCCTCTCAAAGATGCCTGCTGAGAATGCAACGCGAATTTTCAAAACCGCCTTTCAGTGCGCCTATGCAAAGCACACCGCTCTCTGCCGCGGATCCTCATTTTCTGGACGATACACACATGCGCGTTCTACATTCGGAGTATTTATGGGTCCCTGGTGTATAATGGAGTACAAGTATACCCTGCATAGAGCCTTCCAGCTTTATCCTCGGTGCAGAGCATAACCGATACGGCCTTTGTAGAACCGTCTCCCAAATCAGACCACGAACCATTGGTCCGTGCTTCCAGAGAGTATGCAAACTACAAGCCTTGTTTGGAGCACGATGCCCTTTTCTGGGAAAGCATGCAACTCCTGTTTGTCTCAAATTCTAGGCTAGTCCAATCCTTGAGGCTTGAACGTTCTGCTGCTAAGCCCGACACACAATGGGAAAGCACTACTCAAGTTACACCCCTCGCTATAACGTTGCGTACCCACGGCACTGCATCCAGGGACAACTACTAAGCAACGCCACAGCCGATTATCATAGGCCCGTTCGTCGATCGTAAACCGCCCAGTTTGCAGTTTCCCGGTTAGAGGTGGATACCGTGCCGGCAGTGATCCGTTGTCCACTCATTTCTCAAGGTTCGGTAACTGTTTTGGCGTGGACATCACAGTCTTCTACCTGGTCCACCAACCAATCATTGCCGTGTGGATATCTCAAAGCGTAAAGAGTTATTGGATTGTGAATGCATTGTCGAACACAACAGCTACCTGCTTTCAACTTGCTCAGCTGGCTAGTGCACTTCACCAAAGCAACCACAAAATGATTCGCTATCTACGTCTGAAGGCACACATGTTGGCGTGAGAACTATTAGCCTAGTGCCGAAACACGCCCCCGGAGGCGGAAGGGGGCGCTACGTAGCCAAGAAGCTGCGTTGTCCTCCGTTCATTCGATTCAACTTCAGATAAACGGCATATCTCGAAACACCCCTTCCCTTGTCATTTCCCTTCTCGCAGATGCGTCTGTCCCGGATATCGTTAGAAACCTGTATAGCGAAGCTGTCGCACCTGCTGCAATGCACCTAGTCACATCCTCTCCTCTTCCACAATCCCCCAGAACCCCCCGCTGCACGATCATACTCCCCAGCCCCCTTCACATTCACTTCGTCCCTCCTTCGCACCGGTCAAGCCGTCCTAACTAGAACCGAATGGGCCTGTACCATTCCCAAGCTCGTGCTGATCATCTCCATCTCTAGCTTCTCTATGATTGTGGCCGCTCTTATCTCTGTCACCTGTCATCACTTGCTGCCGGCGGCGCCCAAAATCCTCCCAGGGCCAATCCTCCACGTAGTATCCACCTCATTTCGACAAAGGTGAGGCAACCAACGAGTGACGAAGAACACCACCACAACCACTTACCCGCCCACCCAGCAAACCCCATCGCTCCATGTATGCCAGCACACCTGCCTCTTCCGTAGTTTAACTTTCCCGCCCTCCGCTAGCTCGCTTTCGGCGCCGGCGGCGCGCGTGGAGGTGGTAAGACCTTGAAAGATCGGCCCAGCCCGCACGTTTCCCGATCCGTTTTTTCCGTCATGTCTTTCACCGTTTACAACGCAACGCGTTGGGTGCCCATGCCAGCGCCGGTGGCTTTTTTTTCTCTCCTCTGGTGAGACATTCGGTTCTCCGCGAGCACTAAGCGAGCAGAGAGAGGCTGGGAGTGAGGCTAGCTGGGAGAGAGGGATGGTGCAGAGTGGGTCGATGCAGCTGAGCTGAGTTCTGTTGCGTGCGGGGAAGGGTTGGGACGATTACGTGGAGCGATGAGTGGGTGATGTAATTTTACTTCTGGGGCCGGAAGAGGGAGATGTAGGCATCATGGAAAGTAGGGGGGGTGGGAGGATCGTGTAGGTTTCGTAGTTGTGACTGATGCCTTGTTTGGGGGGAGGTGGGCTCCCGCTGACTCTTTTCGCCCTTTCTCACGATAGACTTGGTTGCTTTGAGCTGCGGAGAGGGGTTGCTCCCAAAAAAATGTGAGCGGTCTTCGGTGCCAGAATCATTGCCATTACGATATACCTCACCTCAACGATTGTGATGATGATGATGAGGTGCCGTAGATCTATCACTGTCTTCGCTTGATCTCCCTTCTTCCTTGACACAGGTCCAGCATTCTGGCATTCATAGCCTTGTAAAGGTAGAGTTCCCCATCACAGATTAGATTCATTGCAATCCAAGAGTATGGTAAGATACATACGGAAAAGCAGACAGTTTGAACAAGCGCGATTAGAACCATCACAGTGCTTCACTATCTACCCACCCCTTCTATCCCACCGTAACTGTCATGATCTAGCACCTAGACTATGCCAATCTCAAAACCGTGGTCAGATCTACAACACAATTCTTCATGGTAACCATGCCTACGGCCCGCTCATGAATATACCCCCTTTCCTCACTTCTCCTGCAAGAGAATCTGCCACCATGTCGCTTTCATCGCCATGTCCCACGCGGGGTGAGATATGCAAGATACGCAGGACGCGGACGAACTGCGATTCAATCCACTTGTGCTGTCCTGGTTCAAGCCAGCTTGCGATGACTCCGGTTTCTGAGAACAAGGTCAACAGACTGCTGAGCGGGCTCATGATGTGCCATGGCCCTTGCGCGATGATATGGCGCCTGTGTTCGTCTGATGGCATTCTAGTATCATAGTCATCTTCGCAGTCGTAGCTCTTTAGGAAGGCTTCTGCACAGCTAGGAAAAGAGAGCTCTGGGTCGACGAAATCGGTCATGCTCAAGGGAGCGGTTCGATTGCCTAGGTAGAAAGGCACGCTTCGACACACGGAGTCTATCATGCCTCGAGCGACATCCTCACACTCGCTTAAAGCTTCGCTTTTGCCCAGTAGAGGTTTTTGGGCTGAGTTTGGTAGTTCGGGGTGCACGGCTGGCACAGGAGAGCATAACGTGAGCTTGAGGAGTGTAAGGCGGTGGAGGCGCCAGAGGTTCCAAATGTTCGCAATTTGGCACGATGCGTAGACTTCGCATTCGTTTCTATAGCTCGGAATGGATGAATTAAATGCATGACCCCTTGTTAGTCTGATGGGCTTCCAATGGGCAGGTAGGCTTCGTGCCCATGCCAGCAGCTGGGTATCTAACCTTTTGGCCTCCGCCCTCAATTCTTCGATGCCTCTAAGACAGCTTGTATGGGAAGCCTGAAGCTCGGCAATATAGACCCCGATCTTGTCGAGAGCCATACTTGGATTGAAGGGCGCGGCCATCCAAGCATTGCTTCTCAGAGACGAGCTGAGCATGCTTTGTACCGGTTTCTTCCGACGCAGTGCCGACGAAACTTCGACGTGAAGAACGAACTTTCGAGCGTATGTGTCAATGAAAGTGCCAGGCAGATCGTAGTCGGCCAACGAGAGCAATGAAATTGCGCCTTCATGATGGATACCGGCAGCAAGACGAAGACCGTATACGGCGACGATATTCTCGAACCATTGCAGAGTCAGCACAGCTAGCAATGTTGCCGGTTTGTTGACCTGATTACAATCCGCGATTGATCTGCGGAGGCTAACGACGGCGTCTACGTACAGATCTCGTGGAAGTCTGCGCCCGTTCGCGCCAATGCTGCCGTACTGCCAGATTGAGCATACCAGTGAGGCCAGGGCAGAGACAGCGCGCGAGAGAGCAGAGTTGGGTGCCTGTGAACGATACACTGGGCTTAGGATCTCATAGAAGCCGCGACCTGATTCCAAGTTGCGACCGTATCCGGCATAGTGCCGAAGGAGAAACGTGACTGCCGTATCAGGTGCCGACGGTGAAGACGGGACTGCAACAACCATTTTCCGATCTCCAACGTCGGCCTCGACATCAATGCCTCGCTTGGCTACGCTGAACTTGTAGTTTTGCTCTCGAAATTTCAATTTTGTCTTGTACCCTTCGCAGCTGAGCCCATGACGTCGACACCGCTGGCAGTTGGGTTTCTCTTCGTCGCATTTGATCCTTCGTCCTTTGCAGGTGATACAAGCTCCGGAACGCCCGCGGTTAGCCATTGATGAAAATAGCGCCGCATCTCGGTTTCCTTTGCGATCCTAAAGTATTGAGTCAAATCTGAGAGAGGATCGTTTTTGCGATCATTTAATGAGCCTTGTCAGCATCGTCACGAATTACGCGTCCGCCAAGATAATTGTCGTGGACGATGGAGACGCTTAAGCCCTAACAAGCTAGCATCCTGCTACGAATTGGAAATAGTGGATGGATTCGAGTTATATCAGGCCAAGCTATTCTTGCTCCTTATGATTAGCATTTGGGCAGTTTTACGATCGTCACTCTCGCAAAACATGGACCTAATCTGGTCTAGCTCCAGTGTGTTCTACATCACGGCAAATAGGTACGTTCAAACGATTTCAATATAAATATCTATGATGGTGACTGTGTTTCGATCTTTTCTTCAGCATTAATTCATACAATTTTTCGAGGGGTTTTCATTCTCTGCTTCTCATACCATGAGATTCTCCACTTTCGCATATGCATGGCCGCTCACGGCTACCGTGTTGAACTGTCTCGCAGCCAAAGACAACTCTACGCAAAATCAACCAATACTGCAACTGAGCTCAGATTCTACCATGCACTTCGATCTTCTGGCTCCTTTTGGTCTTGCAATTGCTGGAGGGGCTGACATTGCACCTCTATTGGGCGTTGCCAAGGATATCAAGGCTGGAGATACAGAATCTTTCACTCAGGAATTCTATAGACTTGCCAACGAAATCAAAGCACAGGGCGAAGATCCCGAGAACTCATACGATGCTGTCAACGTGCGGGACACATGGTTCTCTGCTTCGACCTACTACCGCAAAGCCGCGAACTACATCATTGGGAACCTAAGCGATCCACGCATCCCTCAGACCTGGGCGGAGCAAACGGCAGCATTTGATAAGGGCCTCGCTGGTATGTCTATCCCGGGTGAGCGCGTCCGAATTCCTGCTACCAATGGAAACTTCACGGTCGAAGCTATCTGGTATGCCGTATCGAAGGAAAAGCAGGTAAAGGCGCCTACTTTAATCGTCGGCAACGGCTTCGATGCTGCGCAGGAGGATTCTTTTCACGTTTACTGCGTACCGGCCCTGGCGCGAGGGTGGAACTGCATCACATACGAGGGTCCGGGGCAGCCCACTGTGCGTCGAAACCAAGGTATCGGCTTCATCCCTGAATGGGAGCTTGTACTTACCCCCGTCGTCGACTATCTCTTGCAAATGAAGTCGGACGTGGTCGACACAAACAAACTTGCCCTTCTCGGCAACTCGATGGGCGGCTATCTCGCTGCACGCGCCGCCGCCTTCGAACCTAGACTTTCCGCTCTCCTTCTCATCGACGGCACGTGGGATTTTTCAACTCTCTTTTTCCAAGGCTTACCAGCATCCCTCATTTCCATATTCAACGCAGGTAACTACACGCAATTCGACCGCGAAGTAATCTCCTTGCGACAGTCTGCAAACGTTACAACCGAAATCGCCTGGGGCATAGACCAAGGACTATGGGCTTTCAACACACGTTCTCCCTCTGACATGTTCAAACAGGTCCAGCAATACCGAGTTGAGGAGTTTATTGACAGAATCAACATTCCTGTGTTTGTAGCGGAGGGCGAGTACGACGGTTGGTTCAAGGGGCAGGCAGAGCTTGTCACGGAGGCGTTGGGGAACAAGGCTACGCTGCATAGGTTTACGGGGGTCGCTGGGTATCATTGCCATGTGAGTGCTGGGCAGGAATTAGCGAGGGTCATGTTTGCGTGGTTGAACAAGACTCTTGGGTAGGTCTGGAGGACGTGGGGATGTGTTGCGTAAGCAAGAAAGAAATGGCGAAGACAGACGTACACGCTGCATGGTTGTTCTAATAAATTTCAAACTTGATACGCTCGCAGAAACAATCAAGAAAAAAAGACAAGTCGATATTTAACACTATCCCCTCCATTCACACACCAATGGATTTATTTGTAGTCGTCAGTTCCCGCGTACGCCAACCCCTCACACATCCCCTTTCCAAGACATATCAAGCTTGAACAACGCTACACCAAATACCTAAATAACCCTAACCAACTACATCGTCCTACTATCAAAGTATTCAACATACACTTGCCTCTTGCCTCTGGAAAAAAAAAAAAAAAAAAAAAAAAAAAAAAAAAAAAAAAAAAAAAAAAAAAAAACTTCGAAAAAACATCAACACCACTATCAATCTAAACCATACGTACCTACTTTTCTACCCCCCAGTAAAACCCGACCTAAAATAACCCCCACCCAACCAACCAAACCACCAAAAAGGAAAAAGAAAATACAAAACGCGGTAACGTAGTGCCAACATCCCCGTTTTCTAATCCCAGAGTATTCCATATTTAAATCCATTTCGTCTCTCTTCCTATCTTACACTTACTCCCGACAGCTACATAAATAACAATACAGAGATCAATACATGAGACGAGACGTATTCCTCCTCCCTACATGTACGTACCTACATACCCGCGTCTTTGATTGGTATGTATACGTATGTATACGTATGTACGAAGACGTACGTACACGCTTTTAAGGTATACATAGGTGATATAAGTATATACAGTTGAGGATTTCCAGGAGAGGGGGGAGGGGAAACGCCTCGCTCAGGCGGGTTAAGTCGATAAAACACGACAAAAGCGCCAAAAAAAAAAGAAAAAAGAAAAATGGGGGAAAGAGATTTACATTTCCTTGAAGAGCGTGTACGTATGTACTACGATACTTACTTGACTTTGGGGCAGTATTCCCATGCACCGCAAACCACTCCCATAAAACAGACACCACACCCCTTCTCCATCCGTCATCTCCACGCAACCAAACACCAGATGCTCATGACCCTAACCAGTGATAAGAAATAGTATTGATTGTCTCACTGGTCGATTGGTTCTCTACTACCCCACACTCACTCCACACTCACTCCACTCCACTCCTTCCCCACATCTTGTTATTTCCGCCCACGCAGCATGTCCAATGGAATAACATGAACACTGTGCCCTTGAATGCATGCATGCATGCATGCTGCGTGTGTGGGGGAGGGGGGGTGGTAAATTAAGTAAGCCGGAAATGTATTAGTGGGTTGAGGATGATGTAGGGGGATACGCGGGGGGTGTGGGTATGTATATTTCTAGGGGAACGGGGGGGGGGGGGGGGGGGGGGGGTGGAGGTTAGTATGCGTACGTAGTTAGGTTGTTTATGTGTGTATGTTTGATTGATGGATGGATGATAGATAGTAGAGAGGGGATGAAATAGGATAGTTGAGGTAAGTGTACAAGGTTTAACCTGTGGGGAGGAAAGAGAAGGAGAGGATAGGACCTAGGTATTGATCCAATACTTTGCGACGATATACGACTTGTTTTTGATGGGAGTTAGGTGTAGCAGGTGCTGGATTACTCTGCGACAATTCATTATTTTATTTCATATCTCATCAGGTGTTGGAGAATTGAATGAGAGAGGGGGAGAGGTGGGGGAGAAGCGGAGAGGATTGATTTTGGGTAATTTTGTGTGTAAGAAGGGGTTCTGAGTGGTGAGATTGGAGGGATGTGATATGGAGTGTAGGATGGATGGATGGGGAGTATGGCGAAAAGTGAGGCTACGGAGGGCGGAGTCGAGAGAGTGATTATGAAAAGTAAAACGTGCTGGTCTAAGGTATTGGATTGTAGGAAATAAGGAAGTATTTGGTGTTAGTTTGATTGCTTGAGCAGTGTCGCTTCTGGTCTGTTCTTCAATCTAGGTTTGTTCGCTCGCCCGCCTTGTGGACGCCCGCCTTGTGGACGCGGATGCTACGGGGCGAGAATTGCCTGCACATTTATTCACTACCCTTTGCACTACCTATCAGAAATCGATCGAAGAATCGCATTCAACGATTCGCGATATGGGAAACGCCTAGCAGCAGGCTATGCACGCGGGATGTCAAGCCTATTCGCGGCCCCTCCGCCCTTCCACGCACTCGGTACGTCTGGAACATTCGCAGATGACGCAGAACGGAAAAATGAAGAGGGCGGACGGCGCATATGCAAGGCGTGGCGACCCCAAGCGAGGCAAACGTGATGGTAAATGACTGCCTATAGCTGCTACAGCCCTGGTTTCCCCACCCCTCATCTCAGCAGCGTGTTGCGAGGAGGGATGCTGACTGCGCACGGGAGGCATACGAGACCCCACGAGCTGGTCGAATGAGCGAGAGTGTCGTGGCAGCGCGAGGCGCGGGCAATATCGGTCAGTGAGGCGGGTGAAGGTAGAGGGAAAGTGGAATGTGTAGAACGAACAACGCACGATCACGAAGCGGAGATGGGCCCCGACCCAAAAGCAAAGGTGACAAGGCAGACTCTCCAGGGAGACGAGACTAGATGGCTTAGAAGTGTTGTGAGGTGGTGGTGACTGTTGTTGGAGGATTGATTGTGCATTGTTGTTCCAAATGAGTGAGTGTACCACGTTCTCGACTGTGATTGGCTGGAAATGGGCGGAATCCCAAAAATAAAAAGCTTTAGTATTTGCTCCGCGATGGATGGAGGAACAAAACTATGCGTGAATGTCAACCATGGAATTCATTATTCAAAGGTCACTGGGATCATGGTGGTCCACATCACGGAGCACGTTGAGGTCACGAGCGCAAGGCTACCAGATAGTCGTCTAGATGGAGCAGGTACCTTTCCCACCCAAGCAGCTAAGGTGGAGCCCTAGTGCAAAACATGCAGGTCTGGGAAAGCTAGGTATACTTTGTCCTGGCAACTCTGTAGGAAAAGTATACAAAGTGGGGGAAATGATTGTTTACGTTTGCTGCTGACGAGACGATGACGATGAGAGCGATGATATGGAGGAGCTGGAGCAGGGAAATGAAGGAGGAAATGTCTGGATCGGTCGGCGTGCCACGTTTCTGGTAGAGGCAATATGTAGACTACGGGGATGTGTGAGTTGTTCATCGTTTTGGGAGTGGGGCGGCCAAGGGCCAACGCAGGCACACGGAATGGCGGGCCCAACAGGTAAACCAGTGCCAGGCAGTGAGCAGAGTGACAGAAATGACTCTGGGGGATATGCGATGACGTCGAAAGGGGAAGCTGGCAGAGTATTGTAAGAGGTGGAGGGTTTTGATGGTGATGGTCTGGTGATGATGTGGTGCGTGGTGGAGAGAGAAGGATCAACGAGGACGGTAGAATAGAAAAGGCGGGCGCACGTGGGATGCCATGACCACGCCCGGGGATCAGCGCGGCAGGCGGACACCAGCAGCGCCATCTCCCGCTGCTACAGCATTCACTATCCAGGACCTCCCGGCATCGAGATGGCCTTGCGAAAGCAATACAGATAGACATCTGGATAGTAGAGAATCGTCATCTGCATCAACGTTTATTTTTTCTTCTTCTCCCTTGGAGTCGGAGAAAGACTGCGGCGTAATGGAGGGTTGGACCTGAAGCCATGATTCGTTGGGGATGCGCTGGAGGCTGCACACGATCGCACCAGAGCGGTCATCGGGTGTGATCAACAAGCAAGGGATGCCGATGGATGTGAAGACCATCGCCTCGCTCGCCTCGCATCGCATCTAATCGCCATTTCAGTCCAGAGGCAGCCGCACCAAAAGTTTTTGCCTGTGGCTGGCTGCTTTCTTTTTGCTTACCCGCTGGGTAGTTAGGCTTAGACGAGACCTCACCTCACCCACCCACTCACCCCAACCTTCACCTCCACTTACTCCTCTTTCCTCTAATGTCACCGCCTCCCCTTCTTCTTTTCCCTCTCTCTTCCCTCTTCTCTGCGTGACAATAACTTCAACACGTCCACAACATACGTCCTGCTTATATAATATCTCCGTCGTGCATTTCGTGTCTCCAACGTCCCGCTGCCACCCCATCTCACTCCACTTTCTCGCCAGTTCTTCGGCCACACTACACACATACACCATTACACCACATCCCCGTATTATCCCTCCTTTACCCCATTTCTAAAACCATTGGACCGCGCTCCCGCTGTACCCACCATGGCACGAACCGTACAATGGGACCGCGCCTCCAGTCAAACCACCTCAGTCTCCAACCGGAGCGGGAGCCAGCAATCTTACGACACCGTCCCCACCGAATACAGCGCCTACCATCCCCGTCCCTCGATACCGCGCAACGAGACATGCCTGGGTCGCGTAGAGAGCCATGGCCAGAATTATTTCGACGCGCCTGTCCGCGGTCTTGATCGTCGCATGTCGGATTCTCACACCGCTCGTTCGTCCGTCGATACCTACGCATCCACCTCCGAAGAAGAACTGGCCGACGACTTCGACGACGTCCCCGAGTACGACGTCCCAGAGTACCACCACGAACCGCCCGTGAACGATGCCATCCCCACGACCGCTCGCGATTTCGCAGACCTCTTCCCCACCGAAAAGCGCCTGTCCATCCGCCACGACGACTCCACCATCGATGGCAACATGAATCTGCGCGTCGAGACCCAGGTCGACTTCCGTGGCAGCAAGCAAAATTACATCCTCTTCCATTTGCGCATGCACGATCTGCGCACCCGCGAATTCTCCTTGCGACGCTACTGCAGAGAGTCTGGCCGCGAGGTCTGCCACTCCATCCGCAAGTACAAGACCCCAGCCTCCGAGAAGCGCCCTGTACTGCAACGCGCCAGCACCGCCCTCGCCGGCCTGATGATGCACAAGCCCGAAACGCGCCCTTCTACTTCGGCTGGCCTCAAGCGATCGGATTCTGGCTACCAGTCGATACACAGCGCCGCAAACCAAGACGACGACGACGATGACTCACGCCCCAAGACCGCAGGCTATTCAAAAGGGCGTGCGCTGATGCCTACCAACACCGTCAAGCTCGAGTATTCCAACTACGCTCACATCGATGTCAAGCGAAGGGGCGCCAACGCCAACAAGCGATACGCCTTTGAGTATTGGGGGCACGATTACTCGTGGAAGCGAATCGTCAACAAGGCGTCTGGTCACGAGGTGGTTTCCTATTACCTGGTTCGCATGGACGACGAGAACACGCCCCTGGCCCATATCAGCCCCCGGCCCTTGACTCATCGCCAGGCGGAAGCCGAGGCAGCCATGGGAGGCTGGATTCCGCCTTGCTACATGCGCATCACGGACAAGGAAATTCTAAACTCCAGCAGTGATATTTCCGAGTGAGTACAACAATAGCTCCTGCCTGGCTCAACTAATGTATGCCGCAGCGTCGTAGTTTCGACTGGGCTCATCACCCTGGTGGATGATTGCATCAAGCGACGCTTTCACTCGAAACAGAGCACAACAGAGTTGCACATTCCACTGATCCGCAACAAAATGCACATTGATTACATTGGCCCCAAGCGCTTGATTGATGAAGTGTTTCAGCGGAATAAGGCAAACGCGCTACCAAGCAGACATCCGTCTGCACTGCGCCGTACAGCTACACAAGCTTGAAATCTCCCGCTTTTCCGTCCCAGCATGTCTGCATGAGCTTGGGGTTTTGCATGTTCCTATTACCCATTTTTTCTCCTTTCTTTTTAACCTTTCAGAGAGCTGTTCGGTCAGCGACGATGCACCATTTTCCAAAGATTGGAATACGCGAAACACGACTTGTATCCATTGCCATTGACGATGATTTTGGTCTACGATTACGAAGAGATGCACCCGGCCCGTTTGGAGAGGCGAGTTTGGTCGTTTGTGATATCCCATGCTTTTTTAGCGGGCGGCGTATATATTGGATTCCGGGATTGCATCAAACGTTGGTGCTTGCTCACCCACTCCTGTGGAGCCTTTTTCTTATTGTTGCTGCGTACACAAGGCGCTTCCAAAGGTTTGCTCTTTGGTTAATTAAATACGATGCAGGCAGGCAAGGTCATGCATGCAAATATGCAATGACTATTCAACACAAAAGATTTTGGAGTCCCAACATTTTTATTTGGAAAGCTCTCACCCACCCAAAAAAAACATCCCCTCGCATCTTGCCGTTCCCGTTTCCGTTTCCGTTTCCGTTTGGTCATGTGATGTGTTCCCGTCCTGTTGATTGCCGGCTTGATCTCCTTTTTGTGGCACGCACGGCAGCTCACACACAGCGCGTGCGTACATGTATGCACCGTCCGGCCCTGTACATGATGCGAACACGAAGCACGAAATGCAAGTCGCGGTTAAAACAGGTAGGTACATGTGTAGATGCCGCTGTAGAACCTCTACACATGTTGATGCGAACATGAACCACCAAATCCCCCTCCCACCTGACACCTCCCACACCATCTATCTAACCTATACGTACCATCTACCCTACCGCAAACGTGCTCCTCTAGAACCGTATGTATCTAGCCGTCCGTTTGAGCGTCAACGGATAGATACATGTACGTGTTACGCAATCAATCGCGCGCGCGCGCGCGCGTGTGTGTGTGTGTGTGTGTGTGTGTGTCGAAGTTAGGAGGAATGTTCTGGATGTATCAATTGATACCTATCTAAACAACTTCTTCTACCAACTTAACCCCGGCATAAACACCCATCACAGCACATAACTTACGGGTAAGATGTGAGATGTGAGATTTACCGCGCAGCAGGGTCGGGGATTGTGTTGTGTTGGACTACCCGTATCCCGTATCCCGTCCGTGGAAGAAAGAAATACACGGTAACGAGGTAATATATATACCGCGAGCGTAAGCGGTTGTCGTAGTGGGGATGTGTTGATGTTTAGGGAGATGTAGTAAGATAGGTATGTGGTTTTGATAATATCGCAAGTCTATCTATCTGGTATCGACGTAAATACATGCCCTCCACATACATCTAAATATCAGCACGTAGAAATGTCGTTTCGTCTTGTGTGCATGGGTAGGTCACTCGTTCCCTCTCTCGTTTTCCCCGTCTATCTATGAACATGGCAGTACGACTTAGTTCCCACTTACCCTTTGGCATATCGATATACATAATCATTAATGTCGTCTAATCGTTCGCTCGTCTCCCTTGATCTATCTACCTCAGCTTGATCTTGTTGTGATCTACTCAACCGAACATCAATGTCTATACCATAAAACAGCCCGACACACTACCACCATGCCCCTTTACTTCGATTATTCGTTTGTTTACTAAGATTCCCTTTCCCGGCCCGGAACTCGGGTCCGACAGCGGGAGCGGGTCGTATCGTGGTGGTACGTTCTGTTTTCTTGCCTGGTTTATATTTGTTTTTTTTTTGTGTGATACGGTTCGGTTCGGTACGGGATGGTACGGGACAGAACGGGAATGGGATGGGATGGAGGGACGGGAGTAACAGAAGTGTTTGTACGTAGTTTTCCTGCATATTAACGTATATTAGTCATATATGTTACTCCCTCACTCTTATCTGACACATCTTTGTTTGTTTTTGTCCAATTGTTTGTTCACCGCGGTGCTTTTGTCTATGTCTTGACGACGTGTGGGTGTGTTGGATTGTACGGTAGAGTGTATGTGTTTGTTTGATTGAATGAGACGGAGAGAGGTAGTGTTTGTTCGAAGTCCCTTAGAGAACTTAGATGTACATTCAGCGAGGGTGAAGTGCGTGGTTTGCCGTTTAGTCAAGACGAAGAAACACGTACATGTACGCAGCTATTAGAGGTTCTGAGAAACGACGGGAGAGAGAAAAAGAGAGGAACGAACGTCTTTTTGCTATATTCAGCGCATACGAACACACATACACGGATACACGGATACACGAACACTTCCTCCGCATTTCCACACACATCACCCTTACTCCCTTGTACATCTCAACCAAACGACCATCCAAACAACCCTCCAAACAACCCTCCAAACAACCCTCCAAACAACCTTCCAAACACCCCCCCAATCACCCAACCCCCCCAAAAATGGCCGTCCCCCCAATCCCATGGTCAACCCGTTTACGAGGTACATCCATCCCCCTTTCACCCTCATCCTCCCCTCTACCCTCCTCCCTCCTACACCCCAACCCTAACAAAAACAGAACACTGCCACCGCAACAACCTCCCACCCCCAATCTACCAAGATCTCTCCGATCGACGCGGTACGTCAACCCCCTTTACCCCCTTTTACCACCTTTATCCCCTCCCTCTACTTTACCTCCCCACCCCACTCTTTCTATCTACTGACGTAGATATAACAGGCGCCCGCACAGCATGGACATCCACCGTAACCGTATCCATCCAAGTCCAGGGCATCTCCACCACCACGTACGCGGCGCGGTTCTGGTACGATGGCGCGTATGTGGGGCAGGCGAGGGAGGATGCTGCCGAGGTTGCTGTTAGGGGGGTTAGTTTGTGTGGGGTGTAAGGGTTGGTGGTTATGGGGAGGGAGGGGTGGGGGGTGTAGGGGAAAAGTTCTGTTGTGATATTTCATTCATGATTCATAATGAAAAGTTGTCATGGAAATAATTAGGTACTAAGTTACTAATCTACATGTCTGTACATCTCACCGTATACCAAACACTCGAACTTAATATGCAAAATCAACAGTTCCCAGAATGCTAGACGGAATAATAATCCAATTTCTTCTTGAGCAAAAGTTTTCTTAGGGGGGGTCTTGGAGTCAATGTACTTCCGTGTTGCTACACACATGTTCGCACCCTTTTGATGTAATGGGTTGGTTTGGTTGTGGGCGTGTGTAGGGATTCCACGAAGGAGGGGGGGCTGTGATGGAGATGAACGGCTCGGTTGCGTGACGCTTGATATGTGTCGATGTTGTGAGTGAGCAGATTGGTATGGGATGGTGTAGGGTGTAGGATTGTGTTGATGCTCTAAATTGATATGTAGATTTGTTTAATGGGTATACGTGACGGCATCATGGAGAAGATAGATACAGACGGTTTATCCAAGATTCACTTGTGTGTACTTCATCGTCCCGGTTGAGGACGTCATCATTAAACTATATTGTAGGTAATCCAATACTCTGCGATGATAAACTTGATATTTTTCGTGAACTGGCTACCCTTGTTGAGGGCTGCATAAATACATTATAGGGGTTTGACGCATCCCCAGACTGCTGGCTGACAGAGATAAAAGTCTAGAAACACTTGCAATGGTATATAGAAGGTAGGTTGAGAAGCTGTTTAGTAGTGTTCTAAAGTGAAAATGCGGTTGGTACCCTGCCGAAAACCGTAGTGTATGTGGAAGAAAAGGACATACTATCTAGGTGAAATTAAGCAGTAAGGAAATCAAGCATGAGAGCCCTCTCGGAAAGCCGTCCTTGCATTTCATGGTAGAGTCATGTTGGCATAATGGCTGTGCGCGAGAATTTTCCCGGTTTGACGTATGCACGAGTCTGATGAAATAAAACAATGAATCATCACGGGGTAATTTTGCCCTGGCATCGACACAGGCAGAGGGGAAAGCACGAGTCCTATCATGAACAACCTGGTAGAAGCATTCCAAAGCCATAGGTAACATTATCGTGAAAGGCAACGTACGCGTCCAATGCTTGAACAGGTGTTCACGTCTCGGTCGAGGACGTCTTCGCGCTTTTCTTAGTATGTTGATAACGCAGGAGATCCGGTTATGCGATAATATCATCCTCTCTTTCTTATCGGAAGAGACGGGGTGATACGTATTTTTCCTTTATGCATTGTTCTCATGCTATGTCCCACAAAACTGGGTTGTGAGGCAGTGGCACGACTGCGTCGCTCACTGGCATCCCATGCCCCAGATAACCAGCAAATCCCAGAAAACCCCCATTTGTTAGTGCGAGAATCCATTATGCAAGCCGCTAGGCAGCAGTTATGGCAGCTGACAGGCAGCGTCCCGTAGCCTAACATTTACAACCTCGAGGTTTGTGCCGAGACCCTCTTCGTGCGGTGCAATGTCAGCTTGTGCACTGTAGCACCACACATCATCTCAATTACCGTCGTCCGCAGCTATGC
Source organism: Periconia sp. R9002 (assembly GCA_023627715.1). Lineage (NCBI taxonomy): Eukaryota > Fungi > Ascomycota > Dothideomycetes > Pleosporales > Periconiaceae > Periconia > Periconia sp. R9002. Next base: position 59,628 of record JAMAHW010000049.1, on the reverse strand, counting down.
CTCTCAAAGGTTCGGAGGAAATATGCTTGCTGACCATCCCGTTTCGGAATACCCTGCGTCCTCGAAGGACTCGACAAAGTCAACTGGCGGCCTTGTACACCGTAGCCTATAGATCGTGCAGTGTCCTCTCCCTGTCGTGTATGTGCGGACGATCGTCAAATGTGTTGCGAAAAGAGAGAGTGACACTGTTTCGCCCGAGAGTTCCGTTTTCAAACGCGATCAGAACGTCAAGGCAATCGCTGAGGTGACCGTCTTGCGCACTGTGTCCTGTACATCCCAGATAGCATTTTTTCTTTCGTGACTGCCGAGAATCGGGAAGATCGGTACGTCCCGGCCAGGCATTCTGACACAGATAGGCCTCTTTAGTCGCACACTCCATAAATCGGTGAACACGCATCTGGAGCGTCATGTGATCGCCATGCAGAGATTGATGGTTTGGGATACGGAAGATAGTACTAGGACCATTTCTCGGCTTCCCGGGTGAGTTGTGGCAGAGTTACTTCTCTCGGTTGCTCAACGTATCTCTTACCGATCCTACCTCGCTATAGCCAAACATCCTGGCCCGTAACATAGACTTCCCCGTTTCTGCGGGGGTGAGTTGAAGTTAAAGGCCTCCCCCAGACAATTGATCTGCAGTGTAAGCTCGTCTTGGTGATGCAAAGCCACGCTCAGTAAGCCACGCTCAATGATCGTGGAGTAAATGTGCGATCGTTGTTGCTCGTTCAACTCGAGTCTGCTGCAGGGTCTCCCAAACTCGGTCTATGGACTGCAGCGCAGCTGATTCACGCCGATAAATCTCTGCGATTGGCAGCTGCCTGGGCGATATGGTTACCCTCAAACGATCGATCTCCATATCGTACCGAATCAAACTTGCGAGTAGAGAAACGTGGATGAAATCCGAGGGATTGACCTCAAAAACCAAGCTCGGCCAGTCAAAGAACAGAGAGCTTTACATTTTCATGTGAGAATATGTCCCTGTTTGACCTAGCATCACCCTGCATGACAGCTCGACACTGGCCAGCCAGTTGGAGCTGTGTTGGTTCCTCGTGCCACAGCAGTGAAGCCCTTTGCCTGATTTTGCCTGCATGCATCAGACCCTGGCACGAATCATCGCATATGTTTCACCTCGTAGGGCTGTTTTGGCTTCGGGGTTGGACAAGGACACCGCGTAAAGCCTCGCGTAAAGCCTCGCGTTAGGTCTCCATACATGAACTAGTAAAGAACAAAGAAGCTAAGCAGCTTGGAGACGAAACGTCCCCCGGGGATATCCTCGAGGCGCATCCTGTGAATGTCGTGGTTTTCTGCCGTCCGATCCTTTCTTTTCGGCGAGCTAGCCCAACCCTAGTCTTTCACTTCGCTATCAAGAGTGGAAACGAATGCATGCGAAGTAGAATAGCCCAGATCAACTGCTGTGTTCTAGGTTGTGAAAACCATCTTCATCGAGTCTGGCTCATGCATGGCCTTGCCACGACATCACATTGGCGCTTATACGCTCTTTGTCGTACGTGAAAAAGCATACTGCACGCTCTCAGTGACACAAAGAAAACACTTCCGCGGGTTTGATGTTGGGCTGCAATGCATTTCTAATGTTTGTTGATGCATGCGAGACTGAAGAAGATCTCTCATTTTGTACTAGGTTACATAACAGCGTATGTTCGCAGAGGTGTTTTCGTGGAGGGATGAACGAGCTTCATGAGCTAGTTGTTTTTGGAGGGATGTGTGGCACCACTGAATCATAGAAGTCGCGTTCTTTGTGGGATTAGATCTGCGTATGTCGGCGGGCGACGCGGGATCCGGTCATGGCAGAAACCCTGCAATCACTTCTGGAAAAGAAGGAAAGACCAGCATCCAAAGATCGGCGCTCATTAGTTTGTAAAATGCTCATTTTCAAGCGTTGTATGAACATGCGAGAAAGAGTACATCCTTCTGTCAAGCACGGAGACCTTGTCTCTGACCTTCCCTCAGCTTGATCTTGCATGAGGTATCAATTGTGGATGACAGAGAAAAGCGATGATGATGGTGATTGATTCTCTCTTCGGCTTGGGAATTAAAAAACCCCACACATATTCATAAAAGAAGAACGCCGCTGGTGTATCAATAACCTTACAAAGAAAGGTATCCGGAAGGCACGTGACCGTGAACGATTGAGGCTCATTGATCGTGCATTAAGCGGACCTGCATTTGAAGTCTCGATTGACTCCAGTTCCGTGGGAATCAATTCATGTCCGAGACAGAGGAGAGAATAGAGCGTTTCTCACATAGGGGTAAATGAGGATTGATATGAGGACACATGGTGGATGTCTGGATGTGCACAAGTAGGTGAATTGCGCGCTAGCGTGCTTAGTCATCACAGATACATCTCCACACCTTGGACATCTATGTCGACCACAGAGCGACCAAGAAGACCACGACACACGGGTACACCAGTTTCGTATGTAACTGAGGCTGTAGAATTATGTACAATCTTTTTTTGCAACAATCGAAGAGACCGATGACAAGAGGGGGTGGGGGGGTCGATACAGGGGTGTCGACCACAAGCAAAAATATTGTCATAGGGTTTTTTGCCGTCCCAAAATACCCCGGGTACAAGTGTTTCTGGTCTTCCACAGTCGTTGTGGTGCGTTGTGGCTGAGCTTCAAACGTCGCAGTTGGCTTGCGGAACTGATCACGTGGATTTCGCTGTACATCCCCAGATATACGGTGTAGCGTACGGAATGGTCAGTTCCCACGTTAAATCAACCTTTCACTTGTGAATTAAAGTGTTTTGGCTTGCAATAATGGCAAGAAACTCCAAATTACTGATGGACATATGCTCCACCCGATTCGCAGCGTATGCCAACGGCCTTCTCCAAATCCACAACCTATCATAGCACACCACTACGAAAACAACGCCCACAGCAAGCTTCAGAATGCTCAATAGATAGATTTAGCGGGCTTTATTTATCGGATTTCTGGCTGAGGCGCGTGGTGATAAGGAGAATGTCTCTACATACAGTTTGTACCACGCAGGGCGGTTTCTCGGGGTCACATCGCACCACAACGAGTATATGATTAGAAAAGAGCAGTCACTAGACTTTCATTAAGCTCAAAAATAGGCTAAACTCAATGGATTTTCCAGTGGTCTGCTTTGGCACGATTTAGAGAGGGATATATGGATGCACATAATGTGTATGGATGGGGCAGTTTTTCGCGACCACATTGCGCCAGAACAACTTTGGAAGACTACAATTTTGACATACTCACTCTAGTACACTTGGAGAATTAGAAGGGTTGTTTGATTTTCCTGGTGGTTTGCTATGGCGCAATATGGAAGCCAGATTGTCAGGTTCTCCACACATTTGTAGGGGATACTCTCGTTTTTGTCGACCACAACGCGCCACAACAACGGTGGAACGGAATTCTTTTCATCACATGATTTTAATACGCTCGGAGAATGAGAAGGGATGTTTGGTTTTCCTGGTGGTTCGTTAAGGCGCAATGTGGAAGCCAGATTGTCAAGTTCTCCACACATTTGTAGGGGACCCGCTAGTTTTTGTTAACCACAACGCGCCAAAACAATGGTGGAACACCAATTTTCTCACCAAATCATTTTAAAACATCCAGAGAATAGGCTGGTGAGATTTTATGTTCTGGTGGTTCGCTGAGGCGCAATGGAGAAGCCATGATACACGTTTTTCACCTAATGTGTAGTGGATGGGGTAGTTTCTGGCGATCACAACGAAGCGCAGCAAACCACAAGTCTAATAATTGTAATCAATATATTCTCCTGCATTAGGAGAATTGAGTAGTGGGTTTTGATATCGCAGTGGTACGCTGTGTCGTGATGTAGTCGACGGAATATAGGGTTTCCACGCAATGTGTAGCGAATTGGGCAGTTTCTAGCAATCACAACGGCTTACAGCGAACCACCCATCAGATAATTTTCGCAGCTCAATTCTTCTACACTTTTAGAAGGGCCTAGTGAGCTTCGATTTTGCTGTATTACGCTGTGTGGTGGTGTGGTCAACGAAATATACGGCTTTCCACACAATTTATAGTGAATGGGCCAGTTTCGGGCGGCCACAACCTCCCACAGCCTTCCAATGAGCTAAAACTCCCCGTCCATAGATTTTAATGGCTTTTAAAAAAAAGACCACTGAGACCAAATCCTTTAGTGGTTCGCTGTGGCTTGCTGTGGTTGCCACCACATGGTTTGCATAGTAAAATTGTGGAGCCGACCACAACGTCTCATAGCCGACCACTGGTAACAAATTTAGTCCCAGAAGAATCTGCTCATTAATTTTCATCCTGTGTGGAGCGCCAAAGGGTATTGGCGTTGGTTGGCGCGAGCTATGATCTGTTGAAGATGCTCCGTAGCCCAATTTGTATGGAGAAAAGCACTATGGGTCGACCACTAGCCGCCAAAAACCACGGCTGCACAAACGAAGGCCTGTGGTAGAAACCTTATGCGTAAATTGACATTCCAACAGGTTTATTTTTCCTCCAACATCAATAGTGGTGGTTGTGTTCGGCGGTGTTTGGAAACGTGCATATTTGTATGGTGAAATGCTCTGTGGGTCAACTACTAGCCGCCAAAGACGATCACTGGACAAACAAAGGCCTGTGGTAGAAACTCCATACTCAAACGGACATTTCCACAAGATTATTTTTTCTCCAAGATCAATAGTGGTGCTTGTGGTCGAGGAAGTAGTGAAGTTGGCGGAGTTGTATGAGGGTGCCACTATACCGTTTACGGTTAACCCCGGGCAAGCCTCACCCGCCACAACTCCCAGACGGCGAGCCACTTGAGATGCGGATTATCAAATACCTTACACGTAATTATACCTAGGTACGTATTATTGTGTATTAATGAGTTCAAAGGCAACTGCAGCGCAGGAAGGAGTCTCCATGTCCTTGGGCCGAGAAGCAGTGCACAGCGATTTCTCGGAATTATCTCACTCGAGAATACGCTTCCTGATATTCATACATCTCTTCGCATCTTCGCAGTCTCGACGTGGGGTATCGTGCCTTTCGTGCGCAGCGAACGACAACTGGACCCTGCATCACCTCAGTGTCGCCTACGGATTGGTGGCAGGCCCCAAGTATGGCCACCCGAGACGTTCATGGTGGCTTTAGACAAGCGGCACTGTGCCTGCTACCAGGTAGACAGTGACGGATGGCTTCGCGGGTGTTCGCAGCATTGGCTCAATCGCGCGATTTAGACCCCTCCGAGAGCTGAAGGGGCAATTATCGATCTGAAAGTATCATTGGTGCACAGCTTGAGCGTATACGATCTCATGGCTTGGATGGGACATAGCGGCGAGTTGCAGTAGGGCAGTACTGGAACAGGGACATACGACAATCTTGGTTGACAAGGATGGAAATAAATGAACTTCGGACCGTCTGCGACATGTGACCTTTATCTTCGATCAGTTTCGCGTCCGATCGATGCCTAGATGCATGCTTTAGAAGGATACTAAGAAAAAATTGTGGACGCTTTTCAATCTTGCGATAGAGCTTGGTAAAAGTTTTTACGCATAAAAGCAAATATTGTGCTTAGACTGCGCTGCATGGTATTCGCAACCTAGCGGGAGTTCGTCCATCAATGCCACTACTTTGTAAGTGATTCTACTTTGACCAGCTTAAAAGGCCCTCAAGGTTTCGACAGAGTCTAGCTCCATGATTCAATAGGATTTAACAAGATACAAAACGACACGGTAAAACCGCTCTCATGATCCAGTTGATATTCATAGAACTGTCTAGTGGGCTACCCAAACATCATCCTAAAGGAATGTTCGCATCTCAATATGGTATGAACAATTCTCTTCTATATGCTCAAAGATTCAGAGTTTACAAGATGTTTTTATTAATATTTAGTATAGCTGAAAAACAACGCTAACTTATGTATATATTTGAGGATGATTGAAAGGTAGACATCAAGATTTCAAGGAATCGAAGACAAAGGAAAGAAACGTCTAGTACAGACACAGGGAGCTGCAAACACTCTAAAATCGAACCAAAAACGCTACAGCCCAATCTTATTCTAAATCAAAACCTCTTTCTTCTCGGCTTCACGCAAGAAGGCAGCGCGCTCTGCGTTGTCCTTAGCCTCAGCGCGGTGCCACTCCTCTGTGACCTGCTGCTTCTTCGCCTCGCTTCGTGGTTCGAAAGCCATCTGGAATGGATCGGGCTTGACGATGAGAAGAGAGTTGGACTTGTCAGTCGGTACTTCGATTTCATTTCCAGTTTGAGGATCAACCTTCCTCTTCAAATTGAAAGCCCAGAGCATGCCACCGCAAGCAACCACTGTCTCATCCTGGGTGAGGGACATGCCAAGGCACTGTCGCTGACCCCAACCAAATGAAGTCATGCCCTTGATATTGGGAAACTTGGTGAGCGGCTCTTGGAAGGTTGGCCATCCACTCTCGAGCCATCGCTCGGGACGGAAATGTTCTGGATCGGGGTACTTGACGGGGTTGCGGAGGAATGCGTAGTCGAGGGGAAGAAGACGAGCGCCCTTAGGAATGAAGTATTCGCCATACCAGTCGTCGGCTTCACTCTCGTGAGCAACACCTAGCTTGCGTGTTAACAATTGAATGCAAATGGGCAGAAGATTTCGACTTACCAGTGGGCACGTTGGGTCTCCAGCGCATGGTCTCTTTGATGCAGGCACGAAGGATGGGTAGGTTTGGCATATCAGAAAGAACTGGTAGTCGATCTCCGCAAACGCGATCAATCTCTTCTTGACACTTAGTTTGCCATTCTGGATGGTGGACCATGGAAACCAAAAAGTATGAAAGGGGGCCAACGACTGTGAAAATGCCAACCAGAGCCATCATGCCGAGAACACACGATGCTTCGTAGTCACCGGAAATGCTAGTCTTAGCAGCGGTTTCGAGATATGTTCGCGTGACGCAAGGTCGCTGCTTGCCCTTCTCCATCTTCCGGCGTGTATTCAAGAGCTGTTCCATGAACCATGCTTGTTGCTCGTCGTGTCTCTTGCGTTCAGCAATCTTCCATGGGTTCATGAACTGAGGAAGATGCCAAAGAGGCGTCAAGACGTTGGTGATGGGGCCAGCGGGAGACATCTGCGTCAAGAGGCCCCACGCGCTGGGGGTGAGTGCTGTGCTGAGAGTGTGGTCGTCCCAGGTCAACTGCGACATGATCTTGGAAGCCATGTCTTCCAGGGTGAAGTAAAAATTGTCCGGTTCCGTAAGCAGACGGTGGAGCCATCGCTTGACTTCAAATTCCATGATTCCATAGTACTGAGAGTTGGTGGCTTCTGTGAGATGGGAGTGGGTGAACTTTCTTTGACGGGCCCAGTATTCTGAAACAATCAGTATATGGTTCACATGTGTGGCACTGTACTTACGGTTCCTTCCCATCAAGGGGAGGTATTCCATAGAGCCATGGGTACTCTTGGCATCGAACAGTGACTGGATCTGTGGCCTATCCGAGTTGATTTTGGCCCTTTTGACAAGAATATCTTCCGCGATAGACTCGTCTGAGATGACAATGAAGTTCGCACCGAGCATCTTTGTCCTGTAGATAGGTCCATATATGTCTGCCCATTCCTTGAACTTCAACCACATATATTCGATTGGAAGGTCATGGATGCGGCCGATGTATGGCATCAGAGTAGGACCAGGTAATCCTCGTGGATTATACTTTGCATTTCTCTTGGACACAGCGGCAGCGAACTGATACAAAGCCCATCCTAACACAGCAATACCAACAGCGTAGAGAGTGAGGGGATGCATGGTGATGCGTAAGAGCTCAATAGAGAAGAAAGGAGAAAGGCTGCTGGCAAATTTACCTTCACCTTTGGAAATTGAGCCTTAAATGAGAACTTTCAGACCCCTATCGGCACTTCCAAAGTCGGCTCCCCGATCAGTGTTTACCTACACCATGGATAGAGAAACAGTAGCGTGGCTAACATCAAGTAAGCGTGTGGGTCTATCGCCATCTCGAACAGATTCCTAGGCAATGTTCTAGTAGGAATGAGAGCATTCTCAACCAATGGACCTTACAGGGTGACTACTGAGCCACGGAGTACCACATGGATCCAGTCCATGGCATTGGTATATCCATCTTGGCAATCGCCAGAATTTGAGTTTTCTTGCAGGGAAACAGTAGATGTCGGCGCTTGCAACCACCGATTATGACATCTATGATCAATGAATGGGATTGTTGATGCGTCAGTGACGATAATATCTCTATCGTTGCCACCAACATATTCGTCGTATAGCAAGCGAATCATCTCAATCTGGCCCTTGTCATAACATCCATGAATACATAGATAGAGAAAAGGTTATTGTTGTAGATGGGACCAAGATTGCTCTGTGAGAAACATATTCACATGCTGTACATGCAAGGGGCAATTTCGGTGCTTTCGGCCAATAATCTCTTAATCTTACCATGAACAGCAGCTATCCTCAACCAATGTGAGACAAGTATTGTATGGAAGGCTGAGCCTTAAGCTTCTGCAGTAGGTACAGCCACGATTCATGATTAGACTTTTTCTAAATTTGCCACGTTGAAGAACTAGAGCTGGTTGTCATGGCGCAATTCCACTTGTGGGAATGCTATGCAGAAATACGGTAGACGTCGCAGATACGGTGGATGGTTCCCACATGGCTTACCGGTGCAGAGTGACTGTACGTGCGAATGGCAAACGATCAATGTATGCCTTCTTGTGGTTATGCAAGCTCCAGAAGAACTGTGCCTGAGCCAGGATCACATCAGCGCTTAATATGCACGGCGGAGCAATGACCCTAGCCTTACCTGCGGCAGGGGCTTGGCCAGCCCCGGATGTTGTGGGGAACCATTCTTCAAAGTCCGCCAGTGAGAAACATCGCCAGGCCACCTTTGACATCACCGTTTTGGTCATACTCCTGCATGTGGAGATGCGTTTCTTGTGGAGCACCTCTAGACGTGCGACTATCAATCGCTGCCCGGCGCAAGTTGGAGTTATCGGACAGCATATGCTCTACCGGCGGGCGGTGTCGGGATCCCGCCTTGCGCGCATGATGTCCGAATATGATTTTATGTTTAAGAGTCGATAGAGTACGGCTTCTTCTTTTGACAAAATCATTTTTACAATAACTCAATTCACACGCACGCTTCAAGAAAATCGCCCATCATGGTTGGACTGACGAATCGCGACTCGCACATGGAGGCCAAGCCTCTGGGGTCATACCCGCCCACTAATATCGATGTACTTATTGTGGGAACTGGTCTTGGAGGGCTTTCTGCAGCTCTTGAGTGCAGGCGCAAAGGGCACCAGGTCCGGGTTCTTGAGCGAAATCCCGACATCAATGTTGCTGGTAGGAATCAGAATCACGTTCCCTTACGCCCAATTGCTAATCACATGCTGAAGGCGACATGTACTTTATGGGTCTGAGCGGTACCCGATGGTTCAAGCACTGGCCGGAAATCCAGAAAAGGTACCATGAAATATCGCTACACAACGCATGGATCGAAACCTACAAGCACAGCGGCGAGATCATGATCCCACCCAAGAAAGTCTCGGAACGTCTCCGTGCCGCGGGGCTTGATCCGAATCTTGCTCCAGGGGAGTTCCAAATGCGCCCGCTGGTGTACAAGATGTTCGTCGACGCCGTCGAGGGGGCTGGTATCAAAATTGAATTCAACCGCAAGGTCGTGGACTACTTCGAAGATGAAAAGCGCGGCAAAGGAGGATGCATTATTGATGACGGTACCCGATATGAAGCCGATGTTGTAATTGCTGCAGATGGTGTAGGTTCCAAGAGTCAGAAACTGGTGGGTGGACAAGTCAGGGCCGAGTCCTCAGGTCGCGCCATGTGGCGTGCAGCTTTCCCCAAGGAACATCTCGACAAGAATCCCGAGGTGAAAGAGTTCTTCAGAATGCAGCCTGGCAATGAGCCCATTGTCAGGACTTTCTTGGGGTTCGTTGAAGTCACAAAATTCATGGAAGACACTTACTTACGACCTCAGGCCATCAACTTATGCCCTTACACTTTCGCGTGACGATGTCATGGTGTGGATTATGAACCATGATGTAAGCATTCTTCAGTGTCCTGCTTTGATCTTCATTCTAATTTGTATAGGTCACTGGATCTGAAGAAGAGAACTGGAATCACACTATTGATGCGCAGGAAGTGGTGGATGGAATCGACAACCTGCCTGGAAAATGGTGCAACATATTCAAGGAGTTGGTTAGAATCACACCGCCCAACACGATCGTCAATTTCCCGCTATTTTGGCGAAACCCTCAGCCTACCTGGGCATCGCCTGGCGCGCGAGTTATTCAAGTTGGTGACTGTGCACATTCCTATCTGCCATCTTCGGGCAATGGCGCCACACAAGCCATTGAAGATTCCATTTCGTTAGCCTCTTGCTTACAACTTGGCGGCAAGGACAACATTCCGGAGGCGGTCCGCACACACATCCGCTTCCGATTCATCAGAAACGCTTGCGCACAGAAGATGGGTCTTTACAACGCTGAGCTTCTTCAATCCACAGATTGGGACAAGGTGAAACTTGACCCGCGACGTGCTGCTCCCAAACATCCTAAGTGGATCTGGGAACATGACCCCGAGGCTTATGTGTACGAGAACTACGAAAAGGCCGTGAATAGTCTGAGGAAAGGCGTAAAGATGGAAGACGAGGATAGCTTCGAGCCAAACTATCCAAAGGGCTACAAGTACGAGCCGTGGGATGCCTACAAGATCATGGAGGACATGAGAAATGGCGTGACGTTGGAGTTGAAGCCGGGCAACTGGGACTAGATTTTCATTCATTCTTAGATCCCCAATTACAGACATGAACAATTGTCGCAGTGTTTTGTGACTTTAGAAGTTATGCATATTGAGTTCAACTGTTTTATGATTGCCAGGTTGAGCTGCTTAACGCCACGAGCCACTGTTAATCTCTGGTAAACAATTCAGAGTTGTGAAAAGAAAAAGTGCAGTGACATCTCTGGGTAAGCCTCACCACATAGGAATGTGGCTGGAGTCTAGAACCTACATTTTGGTGGTGTCACTTGAAACTTGGACAGACAGATGGATACGAGCCGAGGCGATGAGACGTCATGCTGCACAACCAATGTCCAACCTGTCAAAAAATTGACAACGGGTGTGGCTGACATCTACACCCATGAAAACTTCGTCTAAATGGGAGTTGTCCCCTGGGTATTATCTGCGGTATTTCCCACGCTGATCGTTTTGGCAGCTGCTGATAACACGAGGTCGGTACAAGCCCGGACCCTAGCATTTGACATCGACCGGGGAAATCTCCGACGTATCGTCACCTTGTGGTTGACACCACACGAGTATAATTTTGTGTTAGCGTGGCGCGTTTACCAAGGGTGAATTCGAGTTATTCCAGGCATCTCAGCGCATGGATCCCATCCATCAATAACATGTCCGTCTGTTCCTGATCAACATGCAAATATGCTTATTCACAACCTCAATTATCTTGTTCTTGAATTATCTTGTACAGGCGATATCTGCTTTTCGAAAGCGTAACATAATTCATGTTGCAGAGGGAGGACACATCGGCCATACCGAATGGCTGGTGCACCAATATCCATTCAACAAGTCGTATGACTAGCTTGGTACACTACCAGTCAAATATTGATACTTGAGACTCGTCCTCTATCTCAGTTCCAAGGCACAGTATACCACCCGATGGAGATCCGGAGTTTTATATAGTTGCTTGGCTCTTGAAAGCCTTACCAAAAGTTTGCATACAGTCTCAGCTCTGTGCGGCCCAGGGAGCACCTCAGGCTTAGAAATCTTGATCTGGAACTGGACACAAAGCGCGGACACCGTGCGACCAAGGATGGCTAAGCGAATGCCTGCACATTTGTCATTGCACACCCATTACAATGTCAATGCGGCCAAGATCCAAGAAACACCAGATATATTGGAGAAAGTTTCGTGGTTTTCCTTCAAAGGGTGTCTGGGAGGTCATGGAAGGTGTAGATAACCACGCGGAAATCTCGTTTATACACTTCTGGCAATTCATTATACACAACAATCTTTCTGCGCCCTGGTGACATTCAGCTTCTCCATTAGGTTATCACCATGTCTACACTCGCCTTTTCCAATTCAGAACTACGAGTTGCCACAGCTACCCTCGCAGCCCTAGCGGCTATCGTGCCTGCGTACTATCTTTTTCGAAACGAGGGGCTTCTTCCAAAATCGACGCCACACCTGAAGACTTTCCGAAAATATCTTAAGGCATATACTACACTGCGCCCAGCCTCTCTCTGCGCGAACGCAACAGCCGAATTCACGCATGCCGTGCTTCCACTCTCCCTCAAGATCCCTACTCGTGGTCTCGACGGCTTCGAGCAGCATGCTCACATAATCTTCTCCCTGTTCGCCTCATTTCAGATGATTCCGGTCAAGACTCCAGACGACGATGGCATACATTTCTGCAAGGAGACCAACACTGTAGTCGCGCATTGCAAGATGGGAGGAAAGGTCAACGGCGAGAACGAGAAGGGGAAGATTCTGATTGACGCGGGATACGACGAATGGTGGACGGAGAATGTACTAATGGTAAGATTGAATGAGGATGGAACGAGGGTCGAGGAGGTCAAGGAGTTTGTGGATAGCGCAAAAGCTGCAGAACTACAAAAGAGGCTGAGTGGAGTGTTGAGTGACTGAAGAATCTGTGGGACTTTGGAACAATTTTTTGATATCACGAGACTTTTTGTTGTTGTATAGCTTGGTTGTCATTCACCGGCGTAAAAAATGTTCACGGAGATCATGAAATAAGCAATATCTTTTCCCACTCTTGTGTCTTTGTCTCACAATCTCTGCATGCTTGACATGAACGTGTGCGATCTGTACATGGACAACAGCCTTTTGCTGTTGAATGTTCGAATTCTCTTGTAGAGCTCAGAATAGACTTCCACCTAAACTTCTACCCGGGTGCATCCATCAGCTCGTCTTGACTTACGAGGCTAGCGCACACCCTAAAAGGGTAAACTTTCACTAGCGCCTTCACGTTTCCTCTCACACCCCTGCAATTTAGGTACTACGTCAGTGAGTAATTACACCTTCATATTTTGTTTTTCAGGCCCTTTGACCCTTTGTATCGGCGGTTGACCATGTCTTCCTATGAGCATAATGCTTCATTTATAAGCTCGGTACTGACGAACCCCGATGTTGAACAACTCGGTGTATGCAAAAGCCGAACTACAATCTACGTTCACATCATTGGTGACTGATAAGTAAGCACGGCCCCAACAAAACGCGGAATGCAGTTGAATGGACGAGCTGCAGGCTACTGTGAGTGCGGCCGGAGTTACGTGAGACTCCCGACATGCCTTGTTCTCGGCCTGGGGCTATTGATAGCTCTTAAGATTACTTCCTTATGGTCCAAATCATTTTCCTTTAACTTACTCCCGCAGGTATTGAAACTATCCATCACCAACTAACACACTCCAATCTGTCTTCCAATCTGTCGTTTTTCCCTCTCAACATGTCCACTCCTACTAAGTCAATTCTTATAATCGGTTCGACCGGCAAACAAGGCGGCTCGGTGCTCAAACAGCTCGCTACACACGCTTCCAGTACACAGTTCAACCTTCTAGCAGTAACCCGTAATACGTCAAGTGCCTCCGCCCAGAAAATTATCGAGCGTTATCCCGGCGTGATTTTAGTCCAAGGCGATCTCAACGACATCCCTGCCCTCTTCAAGTCTGCCGAAGAGGCACTCGAAGCTGCCGGCAAGCCCAAGGACATATGGGGCGTCTACAGCGTGCAAGCATCCATAGGCCCCGGCGTCACCTTCGATGGTGAGATTCAGCAGGGTACTACCATGATTGACGAAAGCATCAAGCATGGTGTGAAGCACTTTGTCTATTCGTCCGTCGACCGCGGCGGCAATGACAGGAGTTTCCACAACGATACGCCCATCCCGCACTTCCAGACCAAATACTACATCGAGAAACACCTTTTGGAGAAAGCGGGCAAGAAAGGGGAGACAATGGGCTGGACTATCCTTCGACCCGTAGCCTTCATGGACAACCTCGAGCCCGGGGTGCCAACCAAGGTCTTCCTTGCTGCTTTACGCGACACTCTGGGACCAAATAAGCCCATGCAGTGGATCTCCATTGATGACATTGGCCTCTTTGCCGCCAAATCCTTCCGTGACCCGCAGTCGTGGAACGGTCGAGCCGAAGGCCTTGCTGGCGATGAGCTCACTTGGGAGGAGTTCAATGGATGTTTTGAGAGGGTAACTGGGTATCCTGTTCCCGCAACATACGGCTTCTTTGGTTCCGCTTTGAAGTGGGCCGTTGGGGAAGTCAGGGTTATGATTAATTGGTTTGCGGCGGAGGGATATGGGGTTGACGTCTCCAGGCTGAGGCAGGAGGAGAAGGAGCTCTGTGGCTTTGAGAGATGGCTCAGGGAGAGGAGCGGGTGGAAGAATTCCGCGGCATAGAGACAGATGTCAGTATTGAATTGTAATTCTAGGCGTAATAGCAACCGAGGAATTAGAGTATACACATTCCTTCAATGAATCGATTTTTTTAGTAATTATTCTATCTTACAGACAAATTTCAATGTAAACATGTTCACTGGACGTTACTCGGAAAAAAAAGACCTGCGGATGTGACATTACTACAGCGATATGAGCACTTGAATGTCCACTGATAGGGTCACGAACAGCATGTAATGATGATACCGGATTAGAACATATTAAATCTACAAAAAGTATTAAAACAACAGCACTACCCTTCTTCTCAACCAGCCACCTTCACTACCATCACCTCACCTGCACAGATTCCACCTTTCTCCATCTACTGCACCAACTGCCAAAGCGCCAACGCGCCAGCTAGCACCGGCGTCACCAACCGAACGCGATTCCAACTCGCCCACCTCCTCGCAATGCCCTCAGCATGCACGAGGTCTTTCTCGCTCGTCCTACCTGCCAATGCCTCCAACTTGTCATTGATGGGCTGCATATTGACGGCGGAGTGCACAACAGTGGTAAAGTGAAGCGCGGCGGCGATGGCGAACACCCTCCAGTCTGCACGCGTAAGTGGTCCGTCGCGGTACACCATGTACGCCGAGAACCCGTAGCCAACGATGCCGAAAGTTGAGATGGGCCGGAAGAAGACGTTGCCTACACTCCAGCACAAAGGCCATTGTTTGCCGATGAGGCGCGCACGAGAGGTGTGTTCTGGCGTGCCGGGTTTGGGGAAGTCGACGACTAGGGCCGGGACCGTCATATAGGTTTGCGTGATGGCATTTCCTAGGCGAGGGTTAGTTGGTGATGCTTCTTCTTGGTGTGTATATGAGAAAGAGGAGGGGTAGCGTACCGACGAGGATGAAGGAGAAGCCAATGCAAGTTCCTGCGACAGCTTTCACGAGAGGATTGTCCGACATATTTGCTTCTGTTTGAGTCGTAAAGGGACCTAGGAAATGACCACACTGAAGCAGCTCTGATTCTCAAAGGAAGAAAAAGAACAGGAGCTGGTTGGAAAAAGATGTAAGACCAGCCAGAAAAACAAAGAATTGACCAAAGAAGCTTAACACAAACGAAGTCATCAGTCAATAAACTACACAGTACCTTAACTTCGCTCCCCACGCAAAACCTCATTTCCCGCCCATCGGGAAACAACCACTCCCAAACAACCCATCAAAAAACAGAAAGATTGATCTCGACACTCGTCCCAACCACATCCGAGCATCCGCCTACTCCGTATTCCGCACCCCGCCGTCCCGCCAAGTCCACGTCTATGCCCCTCCGTTCGGCTCTCCAACTGATATCCGAAAGGAAACGTCAACCACAGAAAGCTTAAATTCCCCAGCAACCCACATCGACCGTGCGGCCCCTGTACACAAATTTCGACGAGGCGCGGAGATTTTCTCCTACGCTAGCGGCGCGCGCGGGTGCTTGTGCGTTTTTGGGTGAGTGTGGGATGGGGAGAGTTTACCACATGTTGAAGGCGCCGCGCTGCTGAGCTAGACTAACTAACCCACGGTCCGACTATGGCGTTCCCGAGGCAGTGTTTACACTAAGATGTATAGACAAGTTTGCATGTGCGATGCGTTGCGTGTGAGGTTTCCTTGCGATGGGGCTGGCAGTGGCTAAGTTGAGGATGCGAGAAATTTTGTTGATGTCATCGTTAGTGGATTGCAGGGGAGAAGAGTGTTGTTGTAATGTTTTATGCAGATTTGCTGCGAAGCACAGCGAAAATGTTCCGTTGATGCAGTAACGGTATGCAACACATCGATTACAGGAGTGCATGTTTATCCTTGCTGTGGCTGACGTTGGTGATTTCATCAAGTGTCTTTTCGGGATGCATGTCTAGCATTGAGTACTTGCAGGTGCATCGCAGGTGCAGCAGACAATGTTAAGATTCAGAAAATCATTTTCAATGTCCTTCGTAGCAGACATCTTGAGATCGACGTTCATGTATATAGCCAAAAGAAAGTGAAACACAGCACTTTCACAATCAAAAGAAGATCTAAAATAGCATACAAAACTCGCAAAATAAACCTCAGATCCTTTAACGCAGTCTATCTTATTCGAAAACTGATTTTCATGGGGGCGGGGGGGGCTTAGGTTCTACTTCCACAAAAAAATGGTAGGAGTAGAAAAGATACGTAACAAAAGAAGGCACGCAGCCTTATGGAATCAAAGATTTGAACTGTCACAGGTAAGCAAGCACCTTTTGTTTAATAATGCAATGCGCTGTTATTCACAACATTTATGTTTTCGTCATACGCTGACTTTCTTGCTAACTTGGTCTTTTGTTTATCGTGAATAAGTCAAACACCTCTAAACGAGAATAAAGATCAAAAGCTGGAGGCATGAAAGTGAGAGAAGAGGACCAGGGAAATATTCCATCGATATTTCAATATAAACATGGAAATTCAACACATGTCTCGGAATTGTGATCCGCTACGCTTTCCCCCCCCCCCCCCCCCCCCTCCCTACTGCGCAACACTGGCACTCACGAACCCCTTCAACGCCGCAATCGCCTGCGCATTCCTCCAATCCGTCCATCCATGATTCAACAACCCCCAAGCCTCCTCATAATCCTGCGTCCCACTCCGAATATAATAACTTCCACTCAGGACCCAAACCATCCAGCCGGTCTTCCACTTCTGCATCAGCGTGCGAATACAGCTCGCATACACCTTATTATACTCATCCCCCGTCTGCGTGAAGCCAAACTCTGTCAATACAACGGGCATGCGGTTTATCGCAGAGGGGTAGGTAGCTCTGAAACCGTTATTCCATAGGCCGTTTTCCATATCGCTGCAGCTTGTCGCGGAGTTTTGGTAGTTGTGGAGTTCGAGGACGAGTTTGTTGGCGTAGGGGAAAGATGAGAGGGTGAATTTTTGGCCGTTTCCGAGGCTCTCGGCGGAAGGGATAGGAGAGAGAGTAGTGTCGTAATCGAGACCGGAGAGGAAGATGAGGATGGCTGGGTTGGCGGCATTGACAGAGGTTGCGGTGGATGTGACTTGAGAGTACCAGGTGGACCAGTTGTAGGGGAGGGATGAGCCGGCGGTGTCGGGTTTGCGGAGTTCGTTGCGGAGGCCGATGGAAATCAGGTTGGGCCAGGCTTTGCCCTGTTGTTTTTGAGGGATCAGTTACGAGCGATTTTGCGCATTGGGAGAGAGTGGAGAGTACTAACGTGCTGGGCCATGTATGCAACCCCCCTTTTCCACTTCGCCGCATCAAAGTACGTATCTCCAAACCACGAATTCCCATCATTCGTCGAGCAGCACCAAGCTCCCTTGGACATATGATTATCCAAATGGACATAAATCCCCTGTTTATTCAACTCGGCGGCAACGGCGTCGAAAACCTGCACGGACATCAATCAGCCTCACACCCTACTATCTCTCCCCACAAAAACAGAGATAATGCCTGAACACGTACCTGCAACCGCGTAGTCGACGCCCCAAACGCCGGGTTGTTCTTCACAATCTGACCCCACACCTTATCTCCATTCGTCGCTCCCAGCGCCTTACTCAATGCATCCCGCACCTTCACATCCCCGCCGCGATCTAGCACATCATCTATCATCTCAATCGCAAACATCAACCGCACGACATTCATGCCCAGGCTCTTAATCTTAGACACAATGTTCGCGATGGATTGGTATTGTAGACCTTCCGGGATCATGACGTCTGCTGCACCCGGCCAGTTTACCCCCGCGTAGGTGAAGTTTGCGCCGGTCGAGTCATGGATCCATTGGCCGGATGTGATGAAGGGAGTGTTTGGGAAGGCATGGGTGAGCGGGAGGAGGGAGAGGGAGGTGAAGGTTATTAGGGTAGTGAGGAGGTGCATCGTGGGCGAGTGAAGGGAGGGAAGCGGAGGGTAAGGATTTGGGCAGGTAGACGCAGTTGTATAGATATATAGATGTGTACCTGAGTATATTATATTGATATCTGATCCATGATTACCTCGGGTCCATATACTCACGAATCCCTGTCGTCGGCGTCACTGACTATTTACAACTTCCCCTCTCGCCCCCCTCTCGCGAGAGAAATACACCGAAGCATGGCCGTTCGCTTTGATTGTCCTGCTCTGTTTTTACCATATGGATCCATTGACCAGGAACCCTGATTGATGGGACAATCAACAGTCCCAGCCTATGACCCTACCCAGGTATTTCCACCAGCAACAAACCTCCAATCAACCAAATAAACCAGCGTTAGACTCTAGTTCACTTTACCCCCTAAACATACCGCTGAAATCCACCGCCGAAACCACAGTGGCATCAATTGATAACAACATCGGAGAAATACAAAAAGAGATAGATGCACAAATACACTAATCTACTCACGCTCAAACACACACCAAAAATGATTGGAGGCACAACTCCTACCTCCAATCGGCTAATAATTTCCAAAAGAATATAGTCGGGTGATCACGAAGTACCCACATCCCTTAATCTGAGTGGGGGATCCCTGTAATGAAAACCATTAATTAACTTATCTTCCGTGCCTGCATGGAAATGTGGGGAAGAGGGAAAATATCAAGAAGCATAAGAGGGTTTGGCGCACCTTACGATGGACTATTCGCAGGTCGTAGAAGATATGTTGAGAGACTGTGTACATTGATGTCTGATATAGTCGCTAGCGAAACCAGTTTCAACTCCAACGTGCACTCTACAGTACCAGTTGACCTTACTTGTAAGCTAAAGCCTTGGCATATCCCCTTACATAATATATCCTAAACACGTGATTTTTACAGAAGGTATATGGATTGGATTGACCTACTTCTCAATCATAGCTTGAGCTCGCAGAAGTATAGCTGGTGAGAGTCGACTTTCCCCCTGGTAGCGGTGATTTAAAGCTTCAATCGCTTATTGTAAATCCTCTTAATTATACTGTCTCTAATAATGATTTCGTTGGGTTCGGCAAGCCTTCGTGGGGGCTGGGGTGGTTGGCCTGATCGCTCCGCTTATTCTCTACAACATCAATGTCACAAACCTTTCTCTCTATCCGCTATAGTATCTTTGCCCTCTTCAAACAGTTCGCTGCCGCTATTTATTTCCGTATTCCCCACTATCGACCGTCAGGTTACTCACCCACCGTGAAACAGAGGTCTGCGTTCCAGCCTCAGTTGTCTTCGACGTTGGCGGACTACATGCTCATAGCATTGTCGTAGCGCAATCTCAGCAGAAGAGAGCGCAATCTGTATTCTCCATATCCATCTTGCGAAACGCTTTTTTTATTCTCGGACTCAAGTGCTTGTCGTGATATCCCTGCTGACAAGGTTCGACCATGGCTGAGGCTTTGGGAGTCGCAGGCAGTGTTGTGGGCATCGTCTCGCTCGCCATACAAATATCCCAAGGGCTTTTGAAGTACTATGGATCATGGAAGGACCAAGACAATGCTGTGTCAGATACATGTACATCGCTCGAAAGCCTATCAGAAACGTTAACGATCGTGTTAGCCGCTATCCAACCTCCCGCCAAATTTGACAAGGTTGTAAAGGACAACGTGGAGGAGAATATCGACCGCATTCGCGAGCCTCTGGAGAAACTCGAAGACGAACTGAAGAAGATACAAGGTACAGAAGCACCGAAACCAGGAGCGCGAGCTACAATGCGACGCCACGTACGAAGAGCGCTGTATCCGTTTAAAGAAGAGACGTTGAATGAATTTCAACGAGCTGTTGCTGAGGCTCGTTCCAACCTCGATTTAGCTCTGCAAGTGCTTCAAATGTTTGTATACCAGTATTGTTACGGAAGGATTTAGCTGATATGAATGTGCAGCCAGAGCATCTCAGTAATTCGCCACGATGTGGCTTCGCTTGTGCGCTGGCAAGAAGGTACTGTTAGCCCTAGATGCCCACTTTGCTCTTTTACATAGTTGACACGAATGGCTAACGAGCATTGAAGACCAAGAAACTCGAAATATACTTGGCTGGTTATCGCCCAAAAATTTCTGGTTACAGCAAGCGGATTTTTCCAATCAAAGACAACCTGGAACCGGGCAATGGCTTATTGAACATCCGGATTTTCTTGATTGGGAAGAGGGAAACAAGGACACAGTTTGGTGCCTAGGGAGTCGTGAGTCATGTGTTACATTCTAAATGTATTTAAGATGAACCTAACTTGACGTTAGCTGGTGTTGGCAAAACCGTGCTAGTGTGAGTAGAATCCTATTGGAACAAAGGAGAAATGAAGCTGACTAGTAAGATCGACTGTGGTCGACTTCCTTGAGGGCGATTTGCCGGCTCAAGGCATAGGACTTGCGTTCATCTACTGCAACCACAAGGAGTACCAATCACAAAGTAACGAATACTTTCTTGGCGCAATCGTCCGGCAGATAGTAGAGCGAAGGCAGGTCATACCAGATGACGTACGTACCTTATATGAGAAGCACCGTGGAAAAGAGACACGACCGACTTTTCCGGAGTACCTGAACCTGCTTCAACAGCTGACTAAGGAATGCTCTGAGGTGTATGTTATCATCGATGCATTGGACGAGTGTATAGATGAGAATGGGCAACCTATATGGAGCGACCTACTTACTAACTTGAAGGATTCTGTGTCCAATATGCGGCTGCTATATACATCAAGACATATCGACGATACAGCAGGAATCCTAGGCGGAGCAACACTTATCGACATACGTGCTAGCGAGGCGGATATCAGAACCTACGTTCAAGGACAGCTCCAGTCCGAGATCGTTTTGCTTCAGTTTTGTCGAGAAGATTCCACTCTCCACAACATGATTCTGCAGGCCATTGCATCAAAGGCTGATGGGATGTGAGTTCACTTCTGCTTTATTCTTACCTAATTTCAGTTGGAGTACTGAGGCAACTAAAGGTTCCTGGCCGCGCGGCTCTATCTCGAGTTTCTCTCATCAATGACCAATCGTCGAGCTGTCAAGATGGCATTGAATGAACTGCCAACCACTCTGGATGATAGTTATGACAAAGCCTTGGAGAGAATTAAACAACAGCCTACGCGAAATATTGCCTTGCGCGTTTTGTCCTGGATAGTCCACGCAGTTAGGCCTCTTCGACTTGAGGAGGTCCAGCATGCAGTAGCTGTCGATGAACTCGGTCCTAATGACAAATCTGTTTCTGAGGAGATCCTGACACCGCGGAGCATAATCGTCAACGCTGCAGGGTTGGTCAAGATTGACGAAAAAAGCAATATCATCGGCTTGGTTCATAAAACCACACAAGAATACTTCGAACGAAGGGGCACACACCATTTCCCACAGGCACAACGGGATATCGCAACAGCATGTCTCAAGTACTTATCACTCGGCGTGTTCAGTGACGGCCACTGCACAACTGATAAACTCTACGAGTGTCGGCTGAGGGAAAACGCACTACTCGAGTATGCCGCTCTGAGCTTGGGAAAGCATGTCCGCAAGGCGGCCAAACACAGTCTGCATGATCTGCCATTGGACTTTTTCCTAGACAAGCGGAAATGCTCATGCGCAAGTCAAGTGTTGTTTGTTAAAAGAGTAGACCAGTTTCCTGAATATAGTCAGCGTTTTCCTTTAGATTTTCAGGGCGTGCACTATGCAGCTCATTCGGGCTTGGCAGATATAATCCAGTTACTTCTGGAGAATCCATCGGTAGACCCAGATCAGAAGGACTCCTACGATCGGACGCCACTGTCATGGGCCGCTAAGAGCGGGCATAAGGCGGTCGTGAAGCTACTGGTTAACACTAGGAAGGTAGACGTAAATTCGAAGGACAACTACGGTCGAACGCCACTGTCATGGGCCGCTAAGAGCGGGCATAAGGCGGTCGTGAACCTACTAGTTAACACTAAAAGGGTAGATGTAAATTCAAAGGACTCCTTTGGTCAGACGGCACTATCGCACGCCGCAAGGAACGGGCGAGAGGAGATAGTAAAGCTGCTGGTTGATAGTGGTAAGGTGGACATAGATTCGAAGAACCCTAAGGGTCGGACGCCACTTTCGTCAGCCGCAAGGAAGGGGCACGAGTCAACTGTAAAGCTACTAATTGGCATTAGCGAGGTGGACGTAAATTCGAAGGACTCCTTCGGTCAGACGGCACTATGGTACGCCGTGGAGAATGGGCGCAAGTCAATTGTAAAGCTACTAGTTGACAATGGCACGGTGGATTTAAAGAAGCCACTATCGTTGGCCAAGAAGATGGGGCACAAGTCTATCGTAAAGCTGCTGGAATCTGCCATCGGTAAGCAGGTCGCTACAGAGTAACATTTCGCAAACCTTCAGCCCTACCAACCCATCCACCCAACGCCTTCCTACGCTATCTTCCTCATCCGTTTCGAAACAGCCGACTCGAACATTCGTTTGCCTCACAAGTTGAATCGAATTGCTTTGGACACATACATGTAGTTAGCATAGAAATCATGTCAAGCAATGAGTGTGACGCATGCTTCAGCAGTAACGTCATGACGTCTAGTCTGAGAAAGTGCGATTCAGCACCTTCACTTTCACCCTGTTTCGAACCACAGCCGAAATCTGGAACGTACTTGCATTCATACATCCGCACATCCAATCCCCTTCGCATGTACCTAGCCACCCAACCGAGTACATCCTCGCCATCAATACATCCAACCGACCAACCATCACCATCCCGAACAACCCGAGTACACACGAAATCATTGAGAACACCTAGGCACATACAACGTCAACGTCAGAAGACTAGCTTCAGATTGCATGGATCGATTCAGCGATGGAGCAACTACCTACCTAGAGGAGGCTGATCTGCGTACCTCTCCTTTCAATGTTCTTGCTTTAACCTTCCAAGGTTGCACGCGGCACACATCACGAGGCAGCACTACCTAAGTAGTTACCGCGTGAAGTCATCCGCGACTTCCCTCCGCCCAGCAGCAACGTCATCGCCACGACCAAATAACCACACCCAACAACCACACCGAACAGCATATCAAGCATACTAACACATCAATCCATCAATCATGCATGACTAGCTTGAATCCCCTCCCCCCCACCCCCCCCCCCCCCCCTCCACCCTTATCAATCCGTGCAAGAACAAGAACCAGCACACAACCCTCCATCCCTCCTTCCCTCCCCAACACACCAATCACTCCATCCATGCAAGAACCAAAACCAGCACACACCCCTCCTTCCCCCTCCCTCCCTCCTCTCCTTCCTCATACCTCATACCTACACGCACATAACAAAACAACAACACCAACGACGACGACAATGACATACGAACACATGCAATACTCAGTACATCTCAACCCTCATTCTCATTCTCATTCTCATTCTCATTCTCATTCTCATTCTCATTCTCATTCTCATTCTCATTCTCATTCTCATTCTCATT
>JAMAHW010000049.1:0-35769 GCA_023627715.1 Periconia sp. R9002 | reverse complement strand
TCTCACTCCCATTCTCATGTCGTCTCAAACAAACGCACACGTCAGTCGGTCAGACTGAACGCTGGGTGAGTGGATCTACGTACGTACATGTTATCTACTCTACTGTGGTTTACTCTGTTCTGGTGTGTTCAACTTCCACGAAGACACACCGTTCCCCTCCCTCTGTCTGTCCCTTTCTCTCTCTGTGTCCGGTGGGTGCGGTAACCAATCAATCAACAGCTTGACTTGACAATATTTGATATTTCCAAGCATTGATTGGCATTGATCCAAACAACAAACAACAGACAGACGACAACAGGACCAAGTTGAGCTAGAGCAGAGAGAGAAAAAGTCTGCCTGCCTGGTCGATCAGTACCCCTTCCCCACTCTCCCCACTCTCCCCTCCCTCCGAACCATCCCATCCGCTAAAATAGAAAAGAAAGAGAAGCAATAAATGAATTCCATTCCCCCGGCCTTTAAACCCCCACCGCCCTACCCAACCAACCAAGCTCCGAAAGAATTCGATAAGAGTAGGGAAGAAGAAGAAGCAAGATACAAAAAAAAAGAATCCAAGCAACTAACATCCTTTCCATTCATCATCAATGCCAACATTACATTGCGGATTTGAACTTGTTGCTACATCCATCAATACGATCAGCAAGAAGTTTCCCTTTGATGGATGCCATGTTACAAGTTCCTTCATCAGGTGAATAATCCGCATATCCTCGTTTTTTTACAGAACAAAAAACTTGCAAGCATCTCTCGTCCATCTACTCTCCCATCACCTCGCGGCCTCTTCAACCAACTGATGCACCTCCCTCCCGCGCTCAACCCACTCCACATCCTCGCGGTCCCTCAACTCGTTCCCGCTCAGCACGACCCTCAAACACTCCGCAAGCCCAATCGCGTTCTCTGCGCCGCCGAACAGACTGCCCTCGCGCCTGCTGACATCGCGCCACTGCTCGACGGTATAAATAATCCACTTAACAAGCTGTTTCCGGTTCGCGCGGGAGCGGAAGGGTTCCTCCTGCGCATACCACATAGCCTCGAGTGTAGCGATGAGAAGCTCGAAGGGGGCGTTGAGGTGGACAAACACGTCGATGGGCCATGTGAAGGAGGAGCAGAGGAGGAGGTTTGGGTCTGCGGCGTTGCGCAGGGCCGCGGGGTCGGTCGTGTAGAAGGTGAGGTGGTATTGGAGCAGGATCTGGAGGATGATGTTGATGGGGAAGACGTTCTCGTTGAGGTTGACGCGGCGGCCGATTTCTTCGACCTTGAGGCTGACGCGTTCCCAGGGTGAGGTTTGCCGCTGCGAGATGGCTTCGCGGTGTTCTTGCTCGACGAGGTTGGACCATGTGTGTCGGATGTTGGTTAGGTCGCGGTAGTCGGCGGAGTGGTAGATGTAGAGGCAGATGTCGTAGTATCCGGCCTGGTCTGCGTATTTGTGGTAGAGCTAGATGTAATGGTTAGTTCGTGTTCAGTGACACAGACGTAGAAAACTTACTTCATCTATTGCCTGGATGGCACCATCCAGATCTCTGATGACTTCTTCTCTGCGAGCACCCTGCAAGCGAGTGTCACTCTTGATCCTCTCCAACAAATCATCTTGGATATTGGCAATATCTAGATAATCCGAGATATTGCGCAGCAGCTCTTGTCTGGATTGCCTATTCCGTACGCCTGTTTCAGAAAAGCCAGTCATACGTGTCGATGCGTTCGCTTTTGCCCGCGACAGATACTCTATCCTCTTCTCCAAAGACAGCTCAAACTGACTCTTCGCGAGCTGAAACTGCACCTCTGCCGCGCTCAAAAAGTCGCTGTAGTGAGCATAGTAACGCCAGAGCAGATCTGCATGAGCAACGTTTTCTTCGGAAGTCCTTCGGAGATATTCAACGACAAACGGTGAATGAATCTCCAACAAGCGATCGGCCCATCCTTTCTTGAGGTACCAGTCATAGAGGATGTTTTGGAAGACTTCGTCATCAGAGTTGTTGATCTGCTCGTACGCTTCGAGTTTGCGCCGGGTGATTTGGGAAACAGCACCATCGGATTGTACCACGCCTTGGGAGGCTGCGTCCACCGACTCGATGACTCTAAACACGAGCTCGTAGCAAGATGTGCGTTTGCGGTAGTATGCCTCTCGTGCGTCTTGGGCAGGTTGGTTATCTCGTAACCAGGACAGGGCTTTGTTACCACGGTCACCCTCCTGTGCTACTTTGAGTGCGAGACGAATAGCCCCTAAATAACAGGTTAGGCGTCAAAAATAATGGACAAGGTTGTAACAGACTTACCGGCATAAAACTGAAGCTCAATATACTTCTCTACTGCCGCGGTCAAATGTTCGAAGCTCAAGCTCTTGGCCACTTGCTCAAAGAGCCTTAAACTGTCATTAAGAAGCGTGCGTCCCCTATCTGCATTGGCCCCCATATCAGATGCCTTCTTAAGGTTTTCTTGGGCCTTGAAGATGACCACATCGTCTGAGCTGCAGAAGCTGCCGCATTTCCTCCGCAGGGCTTCAGCAACACTTTCCACATTGGAACCCTTGGCAATGTTCAAATTGACAATTGCTTTGACAAGTTCACGAGCTAGGTCTTTGCCCTCCTGTAATGCGAAAAGACCGTGGTAGGTGAGTTTCCGTACGAGCTCTCGCGAATCCTGTGGAAGCAGAGCCAAAATGTCCTCTATCCGCTCTTCGAACAAGACCAGGGTAAACGATATACCCTCCACGATATTGTTGATCATTGTCAACAAGCTCGTCAAAGCACGGTTTTCCCCTTGAAGTTCCACCTCTTCCTGCCTCGACGAAACTCTTCCCAGGGCTTCTGGCCCTGCCAGGCCATCGATGAAGCCCTTATTTGACTCTAGGAATTCCTGCAATTGTACCAGAGCACGCTGTATCTCCTGCAATTTGGCAGTAGTGTGTCTCGATTCCAATACGAGACCAGTCGGTTTCGCCGTTTCTTTGATGATGGTAGTGTCCCAAATCGATCGAACAAGACGAGCGACATAGATCGCTATGCCATCGTGTCGCGGTGACGCTCGAACGTTCTCCACACTCAATCCTTCCACAGCGGCACTCTCCGTCAATTGAGCCCGACCACCGTATTCGATGAAAACTTTGCGTGCGTACTCGA
The DNA here is from genome assembly GCA_023627715.1 of Periconia sp. R9002. NCBI lineage: Eukaryota > Fungi > Ascomycota > Dothideomycetes > Pleosporales > Periconiaceae > Periconia > Periconia sp. R9002. The sequence goes on along the minus strand of JAMAHW010000049.1, from coordinate 32,659 downwards.
GCACCTCCGGATCCAATACTTTAACGACCCTAGAATCAACTCCGACTTCCGACCCCTGACCACATGCCACTGCCAGCGCTGTGGATGCTGTCTCTGCTAAGCCGTATTGCTTCATAAACTTCCTGACCGCTCCCTCCAAACCTTCAGGTCCGCCACCCTGTTTGACGATGCTTGCAAAAATGTCCACCAACCTCTTCCTCCTCAGAGTGTCCACCCCATAGTGATGAAGTATAGCATACTGGCTGGAGGGTTTGTCGAATTGCACTGCGAGCTCATTTCCGAAACCAACGGGTTGATCGCGAGCAGAAAAGGGCGAAGTGACCTCACCAATATCTTGCATTTGCCCACCTAGTTCATAAACCAGGCCCGTCTCGCTGTACCGCGGCGCCTCCTGTGGGTTAACGAATTGGCCAGAGTGAGCAGCTGACGCAAAGATCTTGTGTCTATCTCCACTCGGTATTATATCGAAGAAGTATCCGGGAGCATATCGAAATCCGACAGCAGTCGGCGTCAAAAACTGGGAATCATGGCCGAGCGCAGGAGCACCTGAATAAGCCTGCATTTGAGTGGTCGATGACTGAGCATCTACCCGGTTGGGGTCTGGTGGAGGAAATCGGATGTGGCGTACCGCCATACTATTCGGCGCGCTGCTGCTATCAGTTATCCAGCCACCAGAAGTAGTGCTCAAATATATCCGAACACCAGTCGATGTTATGGCAACGAGAGACATGTGCTCTGCTTCTGAAGTAGAAATTGGGCTTATACCAGCGATATCCGATCTCTCAATGGCGGTCGACTGACGTACCATGTGACTACACAAGGTCTTGATAGTAGGCCATGGCTTGGCGATGACGCATACTAGAGTCGTCGGCGTCTGCATATGGTATACTTTGATGGTACTGCTGGTCGAAAGGGTATAAAGCAGTTTTCGAGAATCATCCACAATCATTTGCTTGATTCCAGGCTTCTTGGTGTACCCGTAAAAGGTCAGGGCAGGTAAGGATACCGGATTGGAAACATGGTTTTTCTTGCTACAACGGTTCGAAAACCAACGTTCCTCTTGCTGGTAGAACAGCTCCCATACGTCTTCTGAATTGCTTTCGCCGAAAAATATACGCCCAGTCGCGGCTGAAGCTTCAATGCTTGTGATGCTGAGCCCTTTGGTAGAAACGGACATGCCTGTGCGGTACATGGTTAATCCATGCACACCCTCTGGCCCACTCTGGCATTCTACGGCAATGAGTTGTATGTCGGCCACCGTCGCGACCACCAGCAACCATTTGATGGCGTCGACAAAGACTTTGGCGCGCGGCCTAACAAGTCGGACGGAGATGATATTGTTGGGCTGTTCTTCAAATCCAATAAGCTCTGGACTGGGGGCGGTATAATCCCATAGATACAGCTGATTGTCCACGGTAACATATGCGTGGTTGATTTCGGCGAAGAGGCCCATTTTGGTGTTCATCTGCATCTGATTGACTTGGTCGAAAACGCTTTCCGGGTGTTGGAAGGTGCGGATTTTTTGGAATGGAAACCAGGCTTCGTGACGCTCGTCGGGAAGGTCATACTCGCCCGAATAGCCCTCTATAGAGAATATGTTAGCAGCGAAACAGATCGCAAATTGAAGTGCCAAAACCCACGTCCTATGTACGTCTCCAAAGCTGGATATCGGTTGTCCTTGTCTAGCATGATGTTGATTGTGCGCGCGGCGCGCTGTATGGGAGTCTCTGTCGTGACAGCAGGCGCTTGCGGCTGTACTGGCTGCTGTTGTGGTGCCGCCGTCGACGCATTGGAGAAAAGCCCCGGCCTGGCTGGCGTGTTGACAAAGGCGCCGGGCGTGGGACGCTGGGGGGTCGCGGGCATATTATGCGCCATGGCGGGCAGTGGACGACGAAGGTAGATGGGGCGCGGCGGGCTGGGAGTGACGAGGTTTTAAGATGGACAATGAATGGATGATGAAATGGGACTCGGTTGACGCGCGCGATGGAGACGCCGACATCTGCTTTGCGCGTAATGTGTCTGGGAGAAGGCGAGTCCAAAGATGACGCGCCCGAAAGGAAAAGAAAAAAGGTTGCGAGCCAAAGGCGGTGTCGTCAATGGTTGTGCACAGGTGAGCTCAGAGCTGCAGCGAAAACAAAGTAGCAACTGCCAAGCTTGGCCTGCAGGTTTGCAGGGATACGAGCTTTGAGCTCTGTCCCCAAACAAAAAAAAATCGTCTTGGCCCTTGATTCGTTTGTCGACGACATCTACATTCGGTCTCATCATCGATTGAGTCGTTCAGGGCAATATCTTTTCTAGAATCAAAAAGCGAATCATCAACTACCATGTCGCTTCTCCGTCTCCTGCCCCGGGCTTCCCTCGCTGCCCGCCAGCCTGCGCGCCTGGGCTCGTTGTGCACCACGCGTGCCCTCTCCGAATCCGAAATCAAGACCATGGTCTCCACCGACCTGAAAGCCTCGCTTCGCGCCAAAGACAAAACCCGTTGCGCGGTCCTGCGCACCATCCTCAACGAAGTAGCCGAAGCCTCCAGAAACTCCAAGCCGATAGACAGCGACGCCGCCCTCCACACCCTTCTACGAAAGTCCATGAAAACCTCCGCCAAAGCCATCGAGGACTTTACCAAAGCCAATCGCGAAGACATGGTGGAGAAAGAAAAGGCTGAGGTTGTTGTAATGGAGGAGTACGTTGCCAAGCTCAACGTGGTAGGGGAAGAAGAGATGGACCAGGCCATCGCCCGAGCCATCGAGAAGCTCAAGGCCGACGGGCAGCCCGTCAAGAAGGCAGCCGTGCGACAGTTGGTGTTTATACAACTCAAGGACCGAGCCATGGACAAACAGTCGGCAATAGAGAAAATCAATGCTGTGGTACCGGAATGAAGCCCCCAACAGCCACGTGTAAAACATTACGATTGTAGAATATGTAAGAATAGTTTGAAAATACAGTATACCCAGAAGGATGTCAATTTGGACTCCTAACACCTCACTACTAATTGGGAAGTATCCGCAATGCGATCAGCCACAGATCCCAGCTGGATGTATACAATTTTTTAAATCTTCTGGCTCGGATAACACTGTCCATATACGCCCACTCCGTCCTCTCTTTGCAATGTGTCCTCCACTCTGTTACCCGCCTAATCTTTTGGATTCGCTTTTGGTGATTTGCTCGAGATCAGGGCAGGCTTGGGCGTCTTGGCTGGTAGCTCCTCCCGGTTCCTGGCCGATGAGCTGAGTGCCGAATGCATCAGGCTCGTAAGTCGAGGTGGATTATGTGCAGGGATAGAAGAACTCAGGATGCGTCGTTGCGTAGACAGACTGTATGGTGGGATCCTTGGCCGACGATGTTTTGAGATGGTGCGGGATGGTTTTCCCGTTGCTCTGGGGGTCAGATGATTGAATAGATGGTGCCGAGGGGCTAGAGTAGGTGGGACGGGAGTGAGATGATCTTGAGCAACGAAAGAAGGGGAGGCTGGCAAAACGAAGAGGATGAGTAGAGCTGCGATATGTTTCATGGTGAGCACAGTGCTGAGCGTGCACAAAAGGTCTTGGTGTCAAACATGGTGATGTCGATGGTGGATTTGAAAGCTACAGTTAATTCTGTGTTGTTTACGGAATGCATCTTACATTCCAAGGATGTGTATAGGTACACAGACTGAATGCTCAAAAATGCAAGAATAGGTAGAACTGATCCGGGGTAAAACTAATCCTGAAAGTTCAAAGTCTAATGAGCATAGACGGAGTAATTACCGTCTAAAATGTAAACGGTTGTCAACGGTGCTTCGAAGTTCGCATGATACAGGGAGTGGGATGACTGAGTGAAGGAGAGGGTGTGGTGTTGAGTATGGTGGTGGACCGACGGGCCAATCATGTGCGGAGTCGTCTCCAGCCACCTACGTCACCAAAAGCTACCGCTCTCTGCCGACACCCATCAACTTTCAAATGCATCTACCTTTGTACGATTACGATTTCAACGTTACCGTGCGGTTCGAGAATCCGTCTGAAGGATGAAGAACAATGAAGTAATACTTCTTCTCTCCGAGTAGCCGAGGAAATGAAAAGAATCGTCGTCGCCCAAGCGGAGATACATGTACCCAATATTGGAACCAGCGGCCTCAAGCGCCCAAACCATTGTGCCTGACTGTGGTTTCAGCTTCTTGGATTTTCCTTTGGCGTGCTTGCCACGAGTCTGATATCGACCCATTACCGTTTTATAAGCAGAGAGCGACGGGTCATTGGCCGGTGCTAGCAGCAGAAACGCAGCCCAAAGGATGGATGCAGGGCATGGCCATGAAATGCGCCGATGACGAAAGCTGGCTGCAACTAGAAAAGTTGGTTCTAATCTATGCATGCCCTGCCCGCTCCCCCAATTACGTCCCTACCTGTACATAACTCCACTCTCCCTTCTTAATGTATTAAGAGCCTAACACCTTCGCCGAAACACCTTACATCACCATCTTCGATCCCTTTCCGCTCATAAAAAGACCTCGCCTATCCTACTCACCTTCTCCCGACCCTTCCCGCACTTCCTCTAACCCCGCACCTTCCGTGCCCTGTAAACATCACCACAACATGTATCGCTCCTCCACCGGCAACCTCTCCAGCTACGATGAGCCTCTTCGTGGCGGTGAGCGCTGGGACCGAGACAGATTTGAACGCATGAGTCGAGGTGGGCGTGGCCCCCCAGAGCACGACCATTTCCGCTTCCAAGAGCACGATCGCTTTCCTGGCGGTCGCCGTGACGTCGACTTTCACGAGGATTATGACCGCCGTGGTCCCCCTTCCCGAGCTCCTCCGGTAATGGAGCGCGAGCGCGAGCGATACCGCGAAGAAGAGCGTTTTGCGCCACCATCTCGTCGTCACAACGACTTCTTCCACGAAGACACGCCGTCCGAAGTGGCCAACCGCGCACTGGCTCCCTACCGACGCAAATCCGTCGTCGAGAGGGACTTTGATGTGGCCCCGCGCCGCCCAGCTCGTCCACAATACCATAGACGCCAGTCCTCGCTCGATACCTATGATCGCCGCCCGCTCCCTCGTTACCATGATGCCGAAGACTGGAAGCCCCCAACCAACGTCCCCATTCCTCTGCCCATCCGCGAGCGCAGGCGTTCTCCTCCCCGTTTCCACGAAGACGAGTTCGAAGAGATTAGATACAGTGAACGGGAACGCGAACGAGAACCCCGAAGGAAGGAGCGAGTCGAAGAATACCGCGAGGTGGAAGTTTCTCGCAAGAAGAGCAAGAGCAAGGTCAGGGGAAGCCGCAGCCGTGCTCAAAGCGTGGCACATTCTAGTCGTAGCTCTTCTACGTCCAGTTTCGAGGAGATCACCCTTTCCCGAGCAAACTGGGGCAAGAAGGGCAAGACCAGATTACCCAAGCGTTTGTGCAAGAAAGAGGCCATTATCGAGCTCGGGTATCCCTATGAAGAAGAGGTGAGTTGCGCCACCTATCCAAGGCTGAGTGTGAAAGCATCTAACATCTCGACGTAGGATGACTTCATCATCATCACCCGTGCACTCGAAAAAGAGCATATCGACGAAATCATCCAGGTCAGCGAGAACTACAAAGAGAGTATGTATATCCACCCACTCTGGGCAGCTTTCAACCACTAACGGAGATACAGCAAAAACCACGTATGTGTACGAAAACAAGGATGTCGTCGAGGCTGCTGCTCCACCACCTCCTCCACCCCCAGAGGTTTTCCACAACCCGCCACCTCCTCCTTCGATCGCGCCCAGCCACCACACTCATGTAGCTCCACCACCTCCCCCTCCACAGAGCGTGCATTATGCCCAGTCCGTGCGCAGCGTATCTCCTTCTCGTCATGGTCATGAGGTTTACGAGGAGCGCATCGAAGAATCCAACCACATCGGCGGACCCCTTACAGTTCTCGCACCCGATCACCACCACCACCATCATGACGATCACCGTACGTTGGTGCGCAAGGAGGTCCATACGCGCAGCGAACGTGACATCAAAGATGAAATCCGTCAGTTGGAGCACGAGAGACGCATGCTCAAGTATGAGCGCGAGGGTGATTATGAGATTATTGAGCGGAGGGAACCGAAGCGGGAGATCATCCGCGTTGAAAAAGACCGGAAGGGTAGGTTGGCCCTTGTCCGCTCAGCCCATTAGGATCTGGAGTTGATTATCTGGATAGTACGCAAAGAACCGAACCCGAAGTACATCGCCGCTGCCATCGCCACGCTCACCTAGAGCGTATATACCCCATTTCTGGATGGTTCAAAGAAGCTGGAATCTTTTTGTGGATAATTTCTGTTTCAATAGCGTGCGCTTTTTCCTTGATCTTCGTCACGGCTGCCATGGTCTTGTCTCGTCGATTTAATATAATGATGCTCTGTGAGCGCAATCTTCGTACGTGTCATATCTGGTGTTTGGTCGGGGGTCAAACAGGGACTTTTCCTTCTATGTAATCTACTTTGAAACGAATTATGAATAACGACTTTTCATTTTCTATCCCACTTGCTACTTTGCGTGTATTGAAACTTCGTTATGCACTTGATTGCTGATGTACGTACCTGCCCTACATATGTAGGTAGGTAGTCATCCCACGCGGCGATAACCCACACCAAACTCCGCAGCAGCAACCTCAACCTTCAAACATCTCAACACCACAACCCACCACTCCCTTCTAAAACATCAAACCCACACCCCTCTAAATATCTAAACCACCTTCTCCCTAACCAACCAATCAACCAACCAAAAAAAAACCCCCCAATCCCCACCTCACACCACCCCTAAAAACAAAAACAACTAAATGCCAATCTGCATCCACTGCCGCACGCCCATCCCCACGCTCTACACCTCCTACGCCGCCGCCGACGACCGCGCCCTCGGCAGCAAAGGCGTGCGCCTCACGCAATGTCCCCGCTGCAAACGCTTCGCGGATAAGTACGTCGAGCATGACTTTGTCGTGCTGTTTATCGATTTGGTTTTGGTTAAACCGGAGGTGTATCGGCATTTGCTGGTGAATCGGTTGGGAGGTGAGGGGAAGGAGGAGGGAGGAGGGAAGGAAGGAGGGAAGGGGATAGGGGGGTGGAAGGGGGTTGATGTGAGTTGACTTTTTGATTTTTTTTTTGTTGTTGAGTTTGGGATTTGGGGTTTGGGATTCGTTTTGGGGAGGTTTTGTGGCGATTGGGACGGTTGTTGTTGCATTCGTTCCCTTCTATCGTTCTTTTCCGAGACATCTCGTCTGATATCCCATCCCATCCCATCCCATCAACCCTCCAACCAACCACCCAACCCCAAAAACTAACCCACCTCCATAGAAAAGCATCCTCCGCCTCTCCATCCTCCTCCTCCTCTTCGACGTCTACCTAACCTGGGCGCGCATCGAAAAACTGCACTCCCTCCCCACCCCATCCCCTTCATCCCCCATCCAAACCCTCCCCCTCCTCCTCCAATACCTCTTCTTCCTAACCCTCGTCCTCCTAACAACCCTAACCTACCACACCACCATCCACATCCTCACCAGCGTCCCCCCACCCCCATCCCCCCGCTTCCTCCACAAAATCTACACAACCCTCATCCCGTACTTCCCCCACCCCCGCACCCTCAGCACCGCGCTGCTCGTGTCGAGCTGCACGAAGTTGTTCCCGATTTTGCTGATTGTGTGGGAGTATGATCTTAAGAGTGCGGCGAGGGCGGTTAGTTGGGCCGTGATTGTGAATAATGTTGCTGCGCTTGAGATTTTGATGGGGTGTGGGTTTTTGAGGGCGGGGGTGTTGGTGGGCGTGGGCGAGGGGGTTAGGGGGTTCGTGGAGGGGGTTGTGTTGAGGGGGGTTGGGTTGGGGGGGACGACGGAAGTGTGAGTGTGTTTGGGGTTGGGTTTGGGAGATGGGATGATTGATACCCCTTTCGTATGTTTTTTTATGGATGGTGGAGAGGGAAGAGGATTGTTTTGGTTTATATTCATGATCGGATATTCATGGCAGGTGACGTCTGTGTGTTATGGAAAAGTTGTTTCTTTTTTCAATGTTTATACAATACCCCCCAGCGATACACAGAACAAGGCCAAAATGCTAAACTCCCAAATCAAGGAAAAAATCCCTTAAAAAACAAAATCCCTAGGAAACCATCATACACACACAGAGCGGCAGTCCTCCGCCTCTCCAACGAGAATTCCGTACTACTACCTCATCTCCCCGCGTCCATCTCCTCTACACACATATCCCCAGCAAACGACCATCCATCATAAACCCCCATCTCTCACTCCTCCCTTACTCCCATTCGTCTTCCAACCTACCCGTACAATTTACTAATCTCCTCGGGACTCCTCAAATCCTTGCGGTACGGGGTGATGAGCGGGTGGAGTTGCGCCAGGAACGTTATCGCCCACATGATGTACATGGCAGCGGCCGAGAGGACAAGTGTGGATCGCCAGACCCTATATATTGAAAAGATGTCAAAGTCAGTCATCGTGTTTTCGTTTCTCGATTCATCCAGATGGGTATGTGTGGATGTTGAAGGGGGGGAGGGGATGGGTGGATCGGGGGAGAAGAGAAGTGCCCGGCGCAGCGCAAGTGCATGTGTTTTGTGAGGGAAAGAGGGAGGATGTGAGGTCTCGGGAGACGTACGTCTGATTCTCACCCTTCGGCGCCAAAACCCACGCAGCGGCGCAGAATATCACGACCACCACGAGGCCGATGAAAGGAGCCCACCTATCTCGCACAACATATTAGCCTCCTTCTATCCACATATTCTTCTCTTCTGAGTGCGGGTTGCGTTGCGGACTAACCCATTAGCCATTGTGCTTGCCTAGAGGTGTAAGGTATGCGGGTGTTGAAGCGCGACACGGGTTCGGGTGTTCGGACTGCGAGAATCAGGCCGGTGGCAAAAAGCGCAGGTGAGAGGTTCCTGGAAAGTTGCCGCGTAATCTTTTTTTTTCGGAGGTATCGTGGGTGGCGGGCTGGGGGTGATGGAAATGTGAGGCGGAGGAGGTGTAGAGTAGCTCTACTCTCTGATTGAAGCTTCGACCTCAGATGACGCTGGGTTGGTATTGGAGGGCGCGCTAGTGCGGGTTAGGGGTTAGCGCGGGTTTTTCCTGATTCGATCAGGATGGCGGGTTGTCCTCAGGCAGTGAGGCCACTAAATTGATCTCACTAACATTAATTCGACTTCATTCTTACGGATACTAGTATATTTCTTCTAAATATTTATGTTGATTTTTGAAACTACACGATTATTTGCTAGTTGTTACTGGAGCATCTTGAGGGGTTCTTATCCTCTCCAGATATCTTCACTCTTGGAGTGCCATGGCAAGCGGAAATGCCGATTTGCCTCATTTTTTGTGTGGACGAGAATCCAAACACAGTGGCTTGCCACATCGCTTACATATGTTCCTATGTAGATCTCTTGAAGCCTACCTTAAATGAACTACTACAGGGTCCAAGGTGTCACCTCGCCGATTACCTCAGGTACACCCGTTCGTGTTTAGGGGCTCCTTCGCTATAGTTTGGGAATGAACTTTTGTGATTTCTAGAAATCTTTTTTTCTATCTATTTGGTCTTATATGAGCTATTGGTATAACACTGAGCACTGTATTTAATGTTTTAGTCTGCAGAACTGGAAGCCTGCATTAGGTACTGGCAAACTTCTCAAAACAAGTAAAAATTGATGTTAGGATAAAAATCAGGCAATCGTATTATACTTGCTTTTCAGTTTCAGGTACATAACTTAATAAGGTTCTGCTATAGCCTTGCATACATTCCGGTCAAGGGTTCCTGCATTTCTAGCCTCGTTGTCCGTATTCGGCACAGCACTTATATCTATACTTACCTTTGTATGAATTCTTAAGCATAAATATAGTCGGATTAGGAATGATCAACTCTTATATCTGATGCCCGCATTTGGCCACCGAGCGTAACACCGTAGATCTTGTAACAGGTATGCTAACCGGAATGCATTGGGCGATAATGGTTTCGGGTAGCTACAGGGATGATAACCCAAGCGGTAGTGCCATATCATTGGTGACCCATCAAACTGCAGAATCTTGTTTCTGTCTACCTAAGTTGAATGTTTTTCGGGCGCAAATATCGTTTTAAGCCCTAAATGGATGAGTTTAGCTGTAGCTGAGACGCGCCCGATATTTGCCTCCTTGTCCCCGTTATCGTGGATACCGATTATGTGTGAAGAAGGGCGTTATAGCAATGTAAGGAGCACGCATTTCACCGGAATCTTGTTGTTGAGGTTGTAATTTTCGTGTCTTGACCGAACAAGCCCGGCGTTAGAGATTGCCTATATGCTGAAAATAGCGGAGCCATCAATCAAAAGTCACCGGATGGAATTCCATGAATCTAATGCATGTAGTCTCCACCCCCAGATAGATCGGCATCGCTTCAAATTGATGCATAGGCTCAACACTCCAACAACTAACAGCTGTACAAATGAGGCTTTCTAAGTGCTTGGGTATCTCTATGCATGTGCAGCCACTGTCCATTCAGGTTAAACTAACCGATGGTTGGCATTCAGCTCCAAACAAGTGGGAGCTAAGCGTATGAGCAAGGATAACCGACTCGACTCATCAAGCTTCAGGTTCTACCTTCAGCTGTAGGGTCGCTTTCCCATGATCTACTCAAATTGATTTTGAGACGTGGCTGGAAACCACAAGCTGAGCCGATGGCGAGCACCTTTGAGTAACATGACGGCTGGTTTCAAGATCGAGCCTCACTGAGATGGTTGGACTCTTGGACACTCATGTGACCCATTCTAAGGGCTTGTAGCTCGCCTCTGTCTCCTGATTGTTCGCCCCGCAGAAAGCATAGGCTTGTAGCTGCCCAAGCGCCCAGCATGGCAAGGGGACACGAAGACTGTGTTTGGCTGTTTCAACGCTCGCTATGCGTGACTCACCGGATCGATGTTGTACTAAATCATTCCGGAGTGTCTGCTGTGCTCACATGTACGACTCGTCCAGCTGTGCTGGCATGATCCAAGCCATGCTGAGGAGATAATTTGCTAAGTGGTTTCTGCTATCCGTCAATCATTCGACGAGAGTAGCCTCGTTTTGAGCAGACTGCACTCTCACCCGCATCTCTACCGTTTTGGCTTCCATCTATGTTATCCTGATGATCGACCAGAGGAAACATATAAGACTTCAGATCTTCCTCGAACATCCACAAACTCAAACAACCTCTATCAGTAACACTTGAAACATGGAGAACGACGACCTAGTCCTTATCGAGTCTGAGCCTTCGATGAAAGTCATATCTTCCTCTTCTTCCTCCAACGATCCTCCCGAGCCTCCCAAGCGAGACCACTCGCTCGAGTCTACTGACGAGTGTCTACTTCTACCTGCGCCGCCGCCGCCACCACCACCACCATCCAACTTTCCCAGCCCCCCAAAAACGTTTCGAATAGTGAAGAGTGGTTCATGCAGTAACCCTCAATGCGTCCATGCTGAAAAGAGCGAGATCTTTCCGTGCGGTCAGGGTCTTCCCTTGAGACCAAACCCAAGCTTGAGCAATACACTGTCCTCTCCACGATGGGCTTATAAGGCTGAAGAGCTTCCAACTCCACCAAAATTTGGACCTCGAATGGTACAGAAAGAACCAAGACCTCCAGGTTCATGGCCCAACGTCACTCTTGTAAAGCAAATCATTCTCTTGACCCACACGAATGATCAAGTTAACACAAACTGAACAGGATCCTCTTCCTCACCCCGGAGTAGTATGCCAGTTTCCTCGAGCTCCACCGTCCAAGCCTCCAATGCCATTTCGTTCCCCTGCCGCTTCTGTAGCCCCAAGTATTTCTCATCCATGTATAATGTCTGGTCCTGTAAGCATTCTGTCAATAGCTTTCATGCAAATACTGATATCCGTAGCCACCACCACCGCCACCTCCTCCACCACCACCCGTTATCGTACCGGCACCACAGGTCGTTCATATGCCTCCTCCCCCTCCCCCTCCCTCACCACCATCCCCACCACCTTCGAATAATGTAGCCGAAGTCCCAGATCCTAGCGAATTCATCCCAGCCCACTATTCCGGCGAGGCCCTTCTCGATACTGCACGCATGGTCTGCCTTCTCCCCTACCGCCGCCGGGTCTTCACGACCTTCCACCGCGCATGCTCCGCCGACTTCAACGAGTACAAGTGGATCCTCGAGCACGGGGATACCGAGACGTGGTACGCGAAACCACGACTCCAACAAATGCGAAACCTCAAGCTTCGCCAACAACGGCAACAGAGCGAGGACGGTGGAGAAGTCGAAGACATCCTCTCTTCATTCGAGCGTCAATTTCCGTCCAAGCTTGAAGGCCCAAGGGTGTGGGCATCTGCTGCGCTTACGACACCCACAGACGACGACATATACATGTGTCTGAATTACGCACATAAGAAGTCAAATGAACAGAGTATGGGGGCTTGTGCGCTCTGCACAGAGGAAAAGAGCGAGGCCTTGGATGCCACGCCATTGTCCTACCACCTCGTCTTTAGTACCGTCTCTGCCAGCAGTGGCGCGAAGATCTACAAATTGGTTAGATGCGGCAGTCGCGAAGCTGCTATTGCGGAAGCTTTCTTCGCTGCAGGGGCGAATGGGTGGAGTCTGGTCTTCGCATGTGTAATGCGAATGAGAGAGACGTATGTGGAGAGGAACCGCGGGACGTGTGAAAGGGTTGACGAGTTGTGGGAACTTACTGACGATTGTAGTGAGGATGATGTTGTGAGGGTTTTCTATTAGGGGTTCTTACTCTCGTTTGTTCTTTCCTGTTTGCTGATTTGCCTTTCTCCTATTTGTAGTTGCTCTTTCTTCTTCACCGAACTGTCCTTCCCCGTCTGCTAACTGACCTCACATTCAGTCATTTCCACTTTCCTTTTCAATCCCTATAGTTCCGTTATTAGCAACCCTTCCTGTCATAGACTGTTCTCAACTTCCATAATGACATGATCTTTGTGCCTCTAGAACTTCACAATTCAATTGCGAGAATCGGTGAGGGCAATTTCCCCGCCTTGAAAAACGCTACCCTCAACATCTTGTGCAGTATACACAAGTCGGACAGTCATAACAAACTCGATTCAACGCGCTAGCAAGGCATCCTGCATATGCATATGTGTATGCATGCGACGAAAACTCATCTTACATAGCCGAATGTGTGCCCTTCGACTCATTCTACCCCTCAACAAATCCTTTATCACCTTCTACAGTGCTGCTCTAAAAATAACCTCGGTTTTATTTACATGCCCTTCCAAATCTCATGTAGCCGCCTGTACCATTAACATACCGCATTTAGGGTGTACCGAAACTTCGTATTAGGGAGAGGACAGCCAGTCACCGCCTTCCGCGAAAACAGTGCGCTATCGTGATACGTCGGGCCGAATCTTCATGACAGCTGTGCTGTGCACGTAGCCTACGAATTTTGTTTGGTAGGCAGATGTGATGTGACAATCAGGATCGATTGGCCGTGCAGGTTCGGTTGGGGAAATTGGTAAGTTGAGGATCTCTCGGTTTCTGTGCTCGTGTCCTGTCGTGGGACCACCGAGCGAGCTCTTCCAATAAATTCGAGGCGCGGCGACTTTAGCCTGGATGTACAATGGGCTGCGTTGCTTTGATCTGTGGTCTGATATGCTTGTCTCGTTTAGGGTTGCTCGTATCGAATCTGCACTTTCTTTAGTGGTTGTCTATGCGGAGGATACTAGTAAGGTGAACGAAGTTGATATCAGGTACATGAAAACATCAGGTGATGTACCATCGCAGAGCAATTGAATTCCTCGCTGATATAGGATAAGATTTATTGCAAAAACAATTCAGACTGTGAATAGAGTAGTAGATAGTGCTGGAAGCTAACGGTCATAGGCGTACACGCCGAAGTATACTCCGCTCGAAGGTTGTCCTTCAGGATAATGAACCTTGCATCTCTAGATCACGAGGACATTTTAGAGAACAACACATCAAATACTCCTCAAATCTTTAAAGTCTCGACCACTCCCTTCCCGCAGCCTTCAAACCCTCCTCTCCGTCAACCAGTACACACCACCCCTCGTGCCCGTTTCCGCCCTCGCCCGCAATCGCCGCTTTGAACTCCTTCCTCGCATACTCCAACACCTCATCATCAAAGGTCCCAGGTTGAAGAAAAACTGCAGGAATTCCTGCTTCTTTGGCCTCTTTCAGCAGCTCTTTTGTCACAGCCGGCGGCGTGATCACAGAAAGGGAGTAGGACGAGGGGTCTTCAAGAGCAGACGGAGATGGTTTTGTTGGATACGGGGTTTCGGATACTGAGGGAACGGTGATTGACGAGCTTCCTGGATTCAAAGGAGTAGCAGGAAGATTGTGGTGCAGATACCATGCGAATACTGTGTTTTGAAGGTCTATGTGTCAGCTTATCTGCCTGGGTTGACGAGTGCTTGTTTGGCAGAACTCCAATTCAAATGGATCCAAACGGGCAATGATGAATAGTTCTTACTTCGGTGACCGAATTTGCTGGGATTTGAACTTGCACCTGCCACGGCGAAGCGTGGGGACGAAAAGAATATCTTGAGAGCATCCATCTCTTTATTGGTCTTGGCTTGGCCACGGGTTTGGGGCATTGGTGACTACCGTCTGATGACTCTTTTCAAGTAAAGTACCTTTTCAAAGAATCAGTGTCCGCTGATTTTGAAACTGAGGTTTGTGTATAGGAACTGATGAACTGTGCCGGCTGCGGACAAGAGTTGCGACGGTTTATAGGTAGTGGGGTGAACGAGAACATCTGAAGCCGAGGCAAGCACGTCACGTCATTGGCAGATGGTTCGCGTGCTGTTCGATTCAGTTTGGCAACACCTTATTTGTTGATATTATTGTGGTTCGGAGGTCAAATTGCTCTGATGATCAAAGTATTTGGAATTACCAGGTTGTACATACCCTTATACCGATTTGGAAGGTCGATGTTTAAGTTTTCTAATCCTGATATACTCATGTCACGTGCCTCAATCACCACCGCTTCTTTGTCAACGTTGAGCCCGCTTTTGATTGTCGCATTTATCACAACACATTCATTATCACTGAATTTCGTACAGTTGTCCTTTTTAGTCCAGACTGACGTCCCCCTCTGCCAAATCTGAGGTTTTCAATAGAAAAGGGTGTCCCATTTGGGTTTCTGAAGTTTAAGGTTGTTGTATACTTTTATAATCGTGGAAGTCTTTTCAGACGAGTGCCGTATGTGATCAACGGTAACTACGTGTATTTCCGGTAAGATCAATGAGCTTCAATAGATTACGAGCAACTGGTGTAAGTTGATAATACATGCGCCCTCCCCGACAGCGCTTTCAAAGACAGCATCAACATTGAATTCGTAAACAGCCACGACAGCCTGCTGGCGAGAAGAAAGAGTCAATTGAACCAGTAAGAAAGCAAACTCAAATAAGGTTCCTCACGTTTCAGCCGACAAGAAGGAAAAATATACTTCCTAGGCTGAGACTTATATCAGAGCATAATAATGGTTCACGCGCTACTCGTTTCATTACATCATCCCATCATGATTAGATCAAGACTACTCACCATAGGGCTGACAGCCCCAAAACGCTTATTCCAATCATCCAACCGCGGGAATTCTCTAAACAGCAAAAAGGCACGTTGGCATGATCATGCGATATCCATTTGACAGCTGACATCTGCAACCAGGAGTACTCGCCCAAAGCTACTAGACACGGCTCGACTCCACCAGGGAAAGGCAGATCAAACAACACCAACGCCCTACCATCCCATCTACAGATCCTAGCTCCATCATCCTCGCATTCGGATTCGACGATCACACATGATGCATATTTGGTATTTCAAAAAGTGTCCTCAGTCCCTAACATCGGGTGTGCCATGACGCGCGCTCGGAAAAAAGGCAGTCAGGATGTTACCGATCAAGCGGGAAATTCGAGGAAGTGATTCGTCTGGCATCCGAAACGAAGAACTGGTTGTGCATGATGATGTTGGGACTTTGCAGCATTGAGAGGAGTAGTTTGCATGAACGCACCTACCGATTGGCCGCGACGCTGCCAATTAACCGGTTTCATATATCCGCGGTTGTGTAGGCTATAAATCGTAGCTGGATGGCGAGTGTTGTAGTAAAAAGAGAGAATATATTTCTTTTTTTTCGGGATCGACGTGCTGAGATTGTGTCTTGTCTGCTTGTAAATATAGTCTATATCGGTAATCTGGACGTCAAAAGGGATAGGAGATTTTTGGTCGCATTCGGTGAAACGAAACAACCGCCCAATCAACAAACCTCGACCCATTATCAAAAGCAACAAAACCCACCTCGAACTCGAAAAAAACAAATCCAAAAACAGACAAAAAAAAAGAACAATGCCAACCTACTTCCTCACCGGCGCCAACCGCGGCATCGGCCTCGAATTCGTGCGCCAACTCTCCGCCAACCCCTCCAACACCATCATCGCCGCCGTGCGCTCCCTAAAATCCGACCTCAACGACCTCAAATCCCTGACCTACAAATCCAACATCCACATCATCGAATGCGACGTCTCGTCCACAGACTCCATCTCGAGCCTCGAATTCCGGGTCGCGGAAATCCTGTCCAAAAACGGCTCCAATCTAGACTACCTCTTCAACGTCGCGGGCATCAACGCTACGTCCTCCGACACGGCGCTCTCGATCGACCCCGCGTCGCTGCAGAAGCACATGGACATCAATGTCCTCGGCCCCGCGAAGATCGTGGAGACGCTAAGGCAGTACTTATCGCGCGGGGCGGTGGTGATGAATTTGACGAGTGGGCTGGGGAGTTTGACGGTGGCGAAGGATACGCCCAAGTGCTGCACGTATTCGATTAGTAAGGCCGCGCAGAATATGCTGTCGTTGCATCAGGCGCGGGATTTGAAGCGGTTTCATGTCATTGTTATATGTATGGATCCTGGGTGGGTCAAGACGAGGATGGGGGGGAAGGGCGCGATGGTCGAGCCGGAGGTTAGTATCGCGGGCATGTTGGAGGTGGTTGGGGGGTTGAAGAAGGAGGATAGTGGGAAGTTTTATAGGTTTGATGGGGGTGCGGTGCCGTGGTGAGGAAATTTGTAAATAAATTGATATGTGTAGAATAATGATCGAGCTTTCCTATTTTTGCCGACATAGAGAAATATGGGGCGAAATCTTAACCCACCCTGCAGGCGAATTGATGATAAAGCTTGTGGATGACAGTCCATCTTGCTTACCTATTATCGTAGAAACATTCGCAACGTAACGACCACCCCGGGCCCTTTTAGTTGCAGAAGAAAATCACTCACTGTACGAAATTGAAATTGAAATTGATCATCACAGAGTATTGCTACCCTGGGTATCGACACAGGTTAGGAGAAAACACTTGATAACGTCCTCGGCCGAGCAACTGTACAAATCAATGATTGGCTATTAATAGGGAATTTAGCTACCTAGCTGGCAGACTACCCTCTCTCTATGTTGGCAGTTTTCATCCAATCATGATTTCGAGCGCCCTAAGAGAGCCGAGGCTAAGTCTGTATCCGCGAATTTCTATACAGTAATAAGAGGTATACACACTTACTCACGCTACTAGTATTGCACTAATAGCACTTGAGTTGTCCAGCATTGTCTACTTCGGGCTCTGTGAACGCCCGACACTACGAGCGCGAATAAATTGAGGGGGTAGTATGATGTCGGACATTATGGAAGACCGAGACGACGAAGGAATCGAGTGGTATAAAATCTACACTTAACTTGCTTCCTGCAATGCAATTCTGCTATAGTCTGATACTAGAGAGTATAATGAATACACTCGAACGTGCTTCCTGATTTACGACAAACTTGATTGTTCGACTTTGGCTCTCTCTATACAGTTTCGATCGACCGATAGAAAAACCCAAACAAAGTCAATACTTCTTTTTTACGCCAACCATGCCGAACCAGATCAGAGACATCAGTTCCGTCGATACCTCCACCCACCCCTACATCTTCTCGCAAAACGTCAGTGTCCCGCTCAAAGGAACCGGCCTGCCAGTCCGCGTCAACGTGTATCGCCCCAAAACAGACGAAAAAGTCCCCGTGCTAATCACCTTCGGGCCCTACGGAAAGGACGTTCCTTACGCCGTGTAAGCGCTCTCCTCACCATCACGAAAAGCACCCTCTAACAGCGAAAGCAGCTTCAACCCCGCCTCCTACGCCGACGTCAACCCCAAACACAAAAGCACACACTCCGCCTGGGAAACCCCAGATCCGACCTACTGGACGCAGCACGGGTACGCCGTTGTCCGCGGCGACGAAGCCGGGATCGGACAGTCCCCCGGTACCCTCGACACCTTCTCCCGCCGCACCACTGAGGCGTTCTACGAGGTCATCGAGTGGGCCGCCGCGCAACCCTGGTCGTCCGGGAAGGTTGGCTTACTCGGTATCAGCTACTACGCAGCGACGCAATGGCGGGTCGCGGCGCTGCAACCAAAGGGCCTGGCCGCGATCTGTCCGTGGGAAGGCTTCACGGATCATTACCGCGATTTCGCACGGCATGGGGGGATTTTGTCGAATACGTTTGTGGGGGCGTGGTGGGATAGGCAGATTACGCCTAATGAGTATGGACGGCCTGGGAGGAAGGAGAGGGGGTGGTGTCCGGATACGCTTGAGGGGGATTTGTCGGAGGAGGAGATCGAGCAAGCTCATAAATATCCCCTGGATGAATTGGTCCGGGCTCGGTTTCGAGATGATGAGGGGCTTAGTTCGAGGGAGTTTGATCTTGGGGATGTGAAGGTCCCGCTCTTGTCGGTTGCGAATTGGGGTGGGAACTCACTGCATCTGAGGGGGAATATTCAAGGGTTTATCCACGCTGGGTCCGAATATAAGTACCTGCGTACGATTGTCGGACGTCACGACACGCCGTTCTACTACGACGAGGCTGTTGAGTTGCAGAAAGGGTGGTTTGATGCGTGGCTTAAGGGGGACGATAGGGTGGGTTGGACGCGGAAAGGGGAAGTCCCCGCTGTAAACCTCGTTCTTAGACAGGGAGACGTGGGGTATAACGACGCCGACGCCGAGAAGACTTACACGACTCGCGACGAGAATGAATGGCCGATTGCGCGGACGCAGTACACGAAGTTCTACCTTCGCTCCGACGGGACCCTCACGAAGAACGAGGATTCCGATCATCAAGGGAAAGTCTCGTACAAAGCTCCCGGCAACATTCACGACCAGCAACTCGTTCAATTCAGCACCGCTCCTTTGGACGAAGATGTTGAAATAACTGGGCACGCGGTGGCTCATCTCAACGTCTCGGTCACGCAATCCCTCCATGGTCCCAATCCTACAGACATCGACTTATTCGTCACGCTTCGCTACATCGGTCCAGATGGCAAGGAAGTCCATTATACAGGTACTGTGGGAGATCCGGTACCGTTGGCCAAGGGCTGGCTTCGTGTTTCCCTGCGTCATGTCAACAAGGAACACCCCAAACACCGTGACTGGCTTCCCCATAGAGATTACACCAGCAAAGATGTCTTGCCCGTCATACAGGGAGAAGTCTACACGGTCGATGTCGAGATCTGGCCGACGACGGTTATAGCGGAGAAGGGCGGTAGGATTGTCTTCGAGGTGGCGTCGGGCGATACGCAGGGTGCGGGTATATTTTTACACGACGATCCAACAGACAGGTACGTTTTTGCTTTGATCATTGACATTCCTAGTTCGGTTTTTACTAACCAGTGTTACAGGAGTCCGGATGTTTTCCAAGGGATTAATAGCGTACATTTTGGTCCTCAGTTTTCGAATTATGTTAGCTTGCCTGTTGTTCCGAAGAAAAAAGGTTAGATGTGGTACGTGGCGTGTTTACACTCAATGTATAGATTCAGTGAATGGATGACCAAAATGTTGATATGTAGGTGCATTTAGGGTCGTATACTTGATTGCGATTGTGTTTAAAGATTGTGCGAATAATTGGGTGTTGAGTACGAGGAGTGTGGAGAAGAAAGCAAGGATAATGATGTTGTGTTAGAGACGGGAAGAGAAACGGAGATGGTAGATAATTGAGAACAGCAAAATGTGTACACATTTTCCAGACAAACACGCACTCCACATTTCCCCCGCACAAATTCAAACCAATCTCTCCTTCTATCCCGCCGTTAAAGTAGCAATCAAGCTCTCTCTAAAACCCGGTTGATCCACACCGCGCCCAATAAGCACCAACTTCGCTTCATCGTCCGCTCCTTGCTTTTCCGATTTCGCTTCGCTGGTGTCGTATACGTTCCGCACACCCTGCACCAAAAGAATGTTGCCATCTACAATGGGGATACGTCCTTTGAGTCTGTGAATCTCGAACTTGTCGTGTGGATGACTGTCCGGGAGTTCGTCTTCCCAGAGTATGGTGCGCAGGAACCTGTCGAATGCGTCGAGCTGGTCTTTGGATATGGCGGGGAATTTGATGGTTGAAGTCGTGATTGTCTACGAGCGGCAATTAGGATGATGGGATAAGGTAGGGAGGAGGAGGGGGGTTCGACTTACGGGATCTAGATGGCTGTGTCCTTTACTAGCGAATTGTAGGTCTGCGTCGGTGACTTGATCGTACGCGTGGAGATCTAGGACTAGACCTTCGAGCTGCGGGACTTGGCTTTTGTTTGTGGTTTTGATCTTTGCTAGGCCGTTGATCGAACGCACCCTCTCCACCACCGTCTTCAACTCCTCTTCAGAAACAAGGTCCGTCTTATTCACTAACACTACATCGGCGTGGCTGATTTGCAAATGTGCCGTCGTCAACAGTGGACCCTTGTGGTCATGTCCATGACCATCTTCCTTTTTCCTCTCTTCCAATTTCTCCGCTTCGTCGCCGAACCCCTCGTCCAAGCTTTTAAGCACGTTCTTTGCATCAACGAGCGTGACGATGCCGTCGAGGAAGATGCTGCTCCCTAACCCGTCGTCGAGCCAAAACAGGGGCGCGATGTTTCCCGGATCCGCGAGCCCGGTGGTCTCAAGGAGGATGTAGTCGAAGTTTCCCTGGTACTCCATGAGGTTTTCGATGGCGGCGACGCCGACGTCTTTGACGGAACAGCAAATGCAGCCATTGGCTAGCGGCACAAAGGGCGCGGGGTTTGCCTCTGTGCTGTTTTTGTCGGAGATTGTGAGTTGTTTTTCGATATCAATGGCTAATTTGAAACCATTAGTAAATCAAGAAGAACAATGATTCAAATATCAAACCCGCAGTCGCATAACTTAATCTCCAACTAATCATTACAGTAGAATAGAACAAGCACTCACAATCGCCAAACTCATTCAAGATCACCGCAATCTTCTTCCCATGCTGCTCCGTTAAAATATAATTCAGCAGAGTAGTTTTCCCAGCTCCTAGATATCCTGTGACAATGGTGATTGGCACTTTGGCAGTCGGTGGCTTATCCGCGGTCCTCGAGACCAACTTTGGGACTTCGTCGTCTTGCACTGCGGGGCCTGTTCCGGGCTGCACGAGATCTGGGATCTCTTCGTCTGAAGAGTCACCGCTCATGATTGGTCTTGGAGTGAGCGTGAGGAAGGCTTCGGCAGGTATGGTTCGTCAAAAATGGGGAGTACGCTGCTTTGAGTAAGTTATCTACTGTACGAGTTTCCCAATGGTTGATCAAGACAACGATGACGAGTCTTTTAAATGCAAACCAAGGCAAGCTGGGTGGTTTAAACTGCTGTCTGACAAAAGAGTCACACGAGGTATCGTCAACGAAGTGAAGCATAGGTAGAGCAACCCAAATTTTCTCCACCACCAAAAGAGTTCCGATTCCGAAACAAAGCTTCGGCATTCCGAATCAGAGAAGCAAGCAAAGCTGGTGCTGGTTGCTGACGCGCAAACGTCATCTCTCCTCGGCCCACAACGTTAAACCAAAACAAACATTCTCGCTTCCAAAACCTTACACAGCTCAGAAGAAAAACACGAGACTTACAAGTATCCAATTTTCCACCGTCCTTTCCTCCAGCGAAACAAACACCCCAACTCGACAACACTCCCCACTGCATACGTGATCGATGCGGAAAAAAGGCGGGTGAAGAAACGGCGCCTTGCCTAATCGAACCTTAGCCGCCGGAGCTAGCCAGCGGACAAGCCCAACCCCGGCGTGTGTCGAACTTGCTATTATAGAAACCACATGTAGATCAATACCTACCCAATCGCAAAACCTCTCCTTCTTCGCAAGAAACGAAACAATCCCCACCACCGACCGTCGCACGAGCATCACTCACGGCGTATACATACGCACGCAGTTCCTTAACTGTCGACTTACAGCGAACCCACGCCCCGGTCGTCCGCCGCGCCGTACATACACACACACGCAGACTTCGTTTCGAAACGACCAAGCTTCACCGAGCGAAGCAGCCAAACATGGCAACGACCGCTTCGCCCTTGAGCTCGCCTCGCCTCCCGAGCCCGCCGCCCATTGCAGAGATCCAGCTCGGGCCCAAGAGCCCCTCGCCCGGGACCGAGGAGCAGCAGAAGCTGTTCAGCACGCTGGATAGCGGCGCGTCGAGGCGGATACGGCCTGGGACTAGGGCCGCTGACATGGCGGAGGGCCCGCCTTTGGTGGATTTGTCAGAGGTAGGTTGTTTCTACTCTTTCACGAGCTTGTTTTTTTTTGGGAGTGGTAAGGGAGGTGTTGGGAGAGATGGGATGTTGGGATCATGGGGATGTGGGAAAAAGAGAGAGAGCTCCTTGGAGAAACAAGGAAAGCTAATTAAGATTATCAACTGTAAAACAGATAGACTCGGCCTTTCAGCTCACAGAGCACCTGAAAGCGCTCCACAACTTCCTCACGCACCCACCCGACACGGACACGACGGCCGCCGTCGACCGCGACATGGCGCTCAAGCTCGCGCACCCGCCCGAGAACGTCGACAAGACGCTCTGGCTCTACGAGCTGTGCCGCTTCCTCACGCAGAAAGTAAACGCCATCATCATTGCGCTCTTCTCCGATTCCCCGCCGTGTTCGTCGTCGACGTGCCCCGAGATGCGCGCGTCCGAGTGGCAGTACCTGTGTGCGGTGCACGACCCGCCCAAAAGCTGCGGCGCGATTGATTATAGCTGCCACACGTTGGATTGGGCGGCGAACACGCTCACGTCGCCAAAGAACTTCCCGTCGAGGCTGGCCATGGGACCGGATCAGACCACGCAGCACCAGCAGATTCGGAACTTGACCAACATCTTCCGGCGCGTGTACAGGATCTTTGCGCATGCGTGGTTTCAGCACCGCGACATGTTCTGGAAGGTGGAAGGGCGCACGGGCTTGTACGTGTTTTTCAAGACGGTGTGCGATGTGTATGATTTGATTCCAGAGGATAATTACACGATTCCGCCCGAAGCGGAGGGGATTGAGCAGTCTGAGGAAGCGAAGCCGGCGAGAACGCCTTTGATATTGAAGAGGGAGCCGTCTGGACCGGGAGCAGCAACTGATAAGAGTTCTCTACTCGATTCCGGAGACAACAATCTATCAACACCGGGTACAAGCACCACCAAGCGACATAGGACTTCGCCCACGGTCAGCTTGAGCTCCGTAGCTACAGTTGTGGAAGAGAGCGAGGAAGACGAAGAAGCGCACGACAAGCCAGCCGAAGACACAACAAAAGAAGAACCATCCGAACCCTCACAAACAAGCTCGACATCTTCCGCAGACTCTGCGCCAGCTACCGAAACCAAACCCGCAGACCAAGAACCCGACGTTGCAGACGACAACGAGACCGTCATCCTCACACCCGACGACACCACGGAAGACACCGCCAGCGAAAGTGAAGCAAACACCCCAAGTACGAGCGCAGCCTCCGAAGCCGAAGACGCCCAGCACGACGAAGGCTCGGTCCCCAACGCCACCGACGAACCGGCCCAAGCCCCACAAGAACAAGCCGCACCGGCCCCCAAGGAGGCTGCTGCTGCCGCCGCCCCAGAGCCCGAGCAGGAGAAAACCCCCGCGGAACAAGAAGAAGAGAGCAAAGGCGATGATGATGACGACGGGGCCGACCCTGCTGCAGCGTCAGCATCACCGGAGCTGGAGAAGGCGGAAAAAGCAGAGCATGGCAAAGAGGAGGCTGCGGCTGCAGCTGCTGCAGATCCTGATAAGGAGAAATCTCCAAGCGAATAGACGAGCTTTTTTTCCCATCATCAGGGCGGTAGGGGTTAGTTCGTTCGCGTGCTTTTGGGATTCTCTCGCATTAATAGGCGCAAAGGGGCGTGCTGGGGGACTTTTTTTCCTGTAACGTTCATGCAACAGTCAATGGGCGGTGGTGTTCTAGTAAATTTTAATGTCAAGGTAGAGAGAGAGGGGGGGGGGGAGTGGGTTCAATGCATGGCTTTTCCCATGTGGATGACTACGGCTTTTTTCCCCCATCGATCGAATAATTGAGGCGGTTTTTGCCCCGATACGAAAGAAAACTGCGAGACGGGCATGTTTTGGCGAAGTCGTTAGTAAGTAGTAGCCGCCTCTTTTTGCGAGTTGGTGGGAATTAAGTATCCCCTTCTGCAAATGTTCGTGTATGTATGTATGTACCTATGTATCAATTATCATTCTCCAGAATCGTCGAATTTACTCGTCTGGTCCAGAACTTTCACGTCAGGTTTTGCGAAATCTTGTTTTCTTCGCCTTTTTTTTTTCTTTTTCTCTTGTCCAGCCGTTGGAGTTGGGCGTTCCAAGCTCCTTGTTTCGCCACACAAAATCGCTGCAGCAGCATTGGTCCCTGGGAGTCGGACACAGATTGCGTTCATGCTGTGCATCCTGTCACTCACCCGTCAATCCGTTTATGGATGACGGACCTGGACGAGAGGACCTTGCGCGCTTGCCAGCCATGACCACCTGCTCGTATTCCGAGGAGGTTCGTGCGTTTTCTTGTCTCGCCACGCTCGAGCACATGGGCGCACGCTCGAAAAGCGGGAGGGGAACTACGTATTCGCGTGCGCTTCTGCTGGAATGAGGCTCTCCCGCCCGCTCGCTGAATTTTTATTGTTGGCTGTTGTTGGTGGTGGTGTTGGTAAGGTGGCGCTGGGGATCCGACGGTGGAGATTGATGATCAGGAGTCTCGACGACAATCAATACTTACCTTTTGGTAGCGACCGTTCTTCAGCCCTGGGAGATTTAAACGATGGAGGGTGGATTGGGAATAAGTAAAACAGAAACGTGTTGGCATTATGAAACTGAAACTCGGTGCGTGGTGGTTGGGTGACCACCCTCGTGGGTTCATAGGGAGGTAGGCATCATGCGAGTAACACGCTCGTGCTACGCTGGTATACAGTAATACGAGGCTTTTTTTTTGGTGTGTGGTGTCGTTTCTTTTCTTTTTTCGTCGAATTTTTTTTTTTCACTCGCCCTACGGTCCATTGTCCGTTGACCGATCTCTGAAGGGTTCGTTTTCAGGTCTCTGTACGAGCTTATAGGGGGGCGTCGTGCTTGGATGCTGCTTTGGGATGGACTACGCCGCTGCGTGCATGCGTGCATCCAACTTGCATTTTTTTGTTGAAAATTTCCTCAGAATCGACTGGGATGCTCGGAAGGTTCATCATACTGTAACATGTTGGGTGTTGAGGGGCCGTCGGGGCTCGCCTCTTCCCAATCGTTGCTCGCCACTGGGTTGCTGATTGGTGAGTATCTGGCAATTAGTACTCGATGTACGTATAGCACTGTTTGGACAGCAGTGTTTCCTGATGATCATGTAGCAGGTAGTCAGTAGTTTGTTAGCTGGCAAGAGAAAAAGCAATGTGATGGGCAGTTTGCATTGGTCATTGGTAGGTAGGTAGTGAGTGACCCGCGGCGTTTCGGCCCCCCTCTAGGCCACCTGGAGCCTGGATCGTAACAGCGGGCCACGGCGGACATGGGTGGGTGATCTGGGGTAAATAAGGCGCTGCAAGGAGTGTGACTTGGAGGGGAGGGCTTGCATGGCGCAGCCAATAAGTGAGGGGGAGGATGCGACGAGGGCACGTGCGGTGATGTTATGGGTTGGAGTAAGCGGGAGGGGAATGGGTTACTATTTGCGTCGTTAATGCTATCGTTCTGGGATGGATGAGTTATCATCGTGACATGATGATAGTAAAGGACAGCAAACGAGGTTGGGTTGGGTAGCGATATATTGAGATACAAGGACGGAAGGGGAGGTTTGTTTTTCTGAAGAAGGGTGGTGGAGTTGTGGAGACGGTGTGGCAGAGGATGGCGGATTGCTTGGCGGCGTGGTAGATGAGTACACTTGCGGTAGTGTGGGTGCCTACTCGTCAATAGCTACCACCATCCATTGGTACAAGCAGGCTTGCTGGACAACAGAAATCTGGAACTAAGGAAGAGGAAAGAGATATGTACATAGATATGTATACTACCAGGCCATTATTATCTGATGGTTTGAATAATGAATGGCGAGTGTACCCGGACGTGGTGCTTGTACCTGCACAAGGGGTGGTTATCGAGTAGCCTACATAACATAAATATAACACAAGCTTTTGGGTGGTACGATGGGCATGGGATGGCGAGGCGAGGCGGCCTGGTTGAGCCTTGAGGATTGCTAAATCGAGCAGCCCTGCCACTGGATCTCACTATTCAACATTTTTGCAATTGGCAATATCACAATATCCGACCAATCTACCCACGGCCAAGGGGGATATTTTGCTCGACAGACTTTACCCTGATACCCTGAGGGCATTTGCTCCCCTCCCCACGCGTGGCCTGCAGGCTGGATGTGACCCGCGCCGAGGCTCGAGCTCTTGTGCACGCATTGACTTTTCTCCGCATCTCGAAAGCGAGCCCGTCCGAGAGCATGCGGGTGTGTACCGGCATGGCATAGCATGAGACGAAAAGGGCGAGGTACAGGAATAGCCTCAAGGCCTCGGAGCATGGTGAGCGGTGTACATTTCGGTAGTCATGGCAAAGCCATACGTATGTACCTGGGTAGGTAGCTATGTGTTGATTGTAGGATATTGCTGAGCTGACGCAGTCGCGGGTCATCTGGACAGACTCGGACAGAGTAACTAGATACAACTACCTAGGTATGTAGACGTTGAGTCTTGGAAGCGGTTCCTGCGGATGTGCATGCCGACCGACAACGACCGTCCGGCCCGCGAATCTCTGTTGGCGATGAATGATGAGCAAGAACAAGAGCATGAAGATGAGGGTGAGGGGGATAATTGCTTCTCTCTCGTTGCTCGTACCCATTGTGCCCGGCGGCGGCCATGGCTCAGCCAAGTCGAAAGCAAGCTCCGGGCGTCGGCGGTCCTCGCGCTTACCACAGGTGCCGCAGCCATCAGTTGGGAATAGTTTGGACAAGGAACATGGTAACGTTAGGTTGAGTTGGGTAGCCCGAGCCGGCTGCTGTCCGTAGTGGGCATAGCCATGGCAGAGAGAGAGAGAATGCGAAGCATCACGTCCTTACAGACAGACACCACAACTACTACTGTACACTAAGTGGCCTATAGGCCGTGACCCTTGGTCTAGCATGCAGGGTGAGGGAAAAGGGCGACATATCTCCCATCCCATCCCACCCACATCCCGTCCTATCCCCATTCCACTCCTCCCACTCCTCCCACTCTCCTTTCGCTCCTTGATGCTGCTGTTGCTGCAGTTGATGTCGTTGTTGTTGTGTTCTTGACCCCTTCCCCACGTCTTTCCCTCTAGCTCATGCGCCTGCGCCTGCGCCCGCGCCCCCATACCCACAGTAACACACTGTAAGCTAGAGGCTACAGCATCCACCACCACAGCCCAGTGACAGCAGCCCAGGCTCCCTCTTGGGTCACCTGCGTCACCTACTTAGGTCACGACGGAACACTCCGGCGAGTTTTGCTGATAATTATTTCCGTCCATCAGAGCATCATCCCCAAAGCGACAGACATCAGAGCAAAGCATAGCAAAGCAACATTGGACCTCAGCGCCACATCAGTCAGTGCTCACGGCTCACGGCTCACGCCTCATCCTTGCTCGCTCTTGCCCTTACCGCCGGGGGGGAAGGCACCACCACCACCAGTTCGCCTCCACTCTCCACTCTCACCAAGACCCCCAAGCGACTTCCGCCTTTTGGCCCGTCTACCAACCAACCAACCAACCACCAACCAACCTAGTCTCGTGACTGATTGCTTCTCTCCACTCACTTCTGCCCTGTCCGTCTGATCGTCCCTCGCCTTTTCTCCTCTCTGTACCTACTCAGTATAGTTGCCGTCTTGCTGTCGTGCTCATCACCCTGTCTGTCTGTCTTTCTCCGATCCCCTAGCCCGTCGCGCCGTGGCCCAGGAGCATGCACTCTCACCTCCGATAGCCTGGTCCCAATCTGCCATTCCCATTACCAACGCAAGACAAGACAAATTCCCACCTCAGCCCTAGCGACTCAAGACGCGCACGTCCTCGCCGTCTGACTTGCTAAACTCTCTCTCCTCCACCCGCCTGGCCATGACGGCTCTTCTCTCCATGCACCCTGGACACACGTCCCTCCCCTCTGATTTCCCCCACAAAATGGACACGAGCAGCGCCGCTGTGGAACCCACCCCCGCTTCCCCAGACCACGATGAGCGCGGCCGCCGACGCGACAGAGATGAGATGGATGCTGAGAATGGCGACGATCATGACGCCGGCGACGTCCCCGGTTCCTCGCGCAAGCGTCGGCGCAGTCGGAAAGGACTCGACAGGAAGTTCCTGTGTCCGCACGAGGGCTGCGGCAAGAGCTACTCTAGGGCCGAGCATCTATACCGGCACCAACTCAATCGTGCGTTCAACCTTTTCCCTCTTCCCTTACAACCCAGGAATCAAGTCTACGCAAATAGTACCACACAGCATGACTGACTCTGCGCAGACAATCCAAAGCAAATCTACCACTGCGACTTCCCCGATTGTAACCGTTCCTTCGTCCGACAAGACTTATGCGCGCGACACAAGGAGAGGCACACAGCACGGGGCTCGCAGCTGCTTCGCAAAGATACATTCATGCAGAACCTCAATCCGATTGTGACGGCAGCCATGGCCAACAAGAATGGGCCGAACAACAAACTCGGCCCGCTCAAGAACTCTCCGGTACATACCAACACCCCCCGTGATTCTCATTGGCACTGTTATGGCATCAGGCTAACCGTCCTGCAGACACAGCATAACGAACGCCCTTTTGGTCTGCAGTCGCCTTCGTCTGCAGTCTCCAACCCCCCACCATCCGCTACCCAGATGTCGCCGCCCCATCATTTCTCCCCCGTATCCAGCATGGGTCGCTCAGAATCCATCAACAGAGCTGGCAGTGACGAGTCTTACCGCAGCAATAATCCAGAACAGACCCAGGGCTCCGGAAACTTCGCGCCCCCACCACGCCCCTCCACGTATTCAAACTTTGGCAACGGTCGGCCGCAGCTCCAAAACAACTCTCCACACATGGGCAATGGCAGCTATCAAAGGCCCGAGTTGCGCGCACAGACGTCCAATGTATCGTCGTACGGCTCCAATTCACCCTACAATTCCGCCGTCACGCCCTCACAGTCCTACCCACCATCGGCTGCCACCCCGTACCAGGGCAATTCTAACAGTGCGTATCAGTCCCAGCAAACCTTCCCTCCACTCTCATCCTTACCTCCTCCAGAATATCCCCAACAGCAGGCGGGCCCGTCGGCATCAAAAGACCAAGATGGCCAGTACTACAATGGCACTTCTGGCCAGACACCCATGAACGGAGTCGAATCGACCGCACAACAACAGCTCGATACTCGCATGAACGGAGTATCGGAAGCCATCATGGAGCAAACACCTTCGTACGCAATACCCATGTTTGGCGGTGAAGGCTACAGTCGATCTCCATTTGCCATGGCCGACGATTTCGCTGCATGGCTGTTCAATGATTCTCAGTTCGGGCCCAATGCATCTCCGATGGGTTATCAGGCGGGCTCTGGCGCCATGAGTCAAGCCGGCGCCTCGGCACAGATAGGCTTGCAAGCAGCGTATTTCAACTACGATCCGGCCGTCTCGGGCTACTTCAACAACCCCGCACCTCCGTCCCACCCCATGGCTGTGACCAGTATTCTGGATACCACGCTGCCCGAGTCTGCTCTTTCGGAAGAGAAACGCAAGGATTTGATGGAGTTGATCATTCACAGGTTCAATGAGACCGATCATGCTCCTGTCAAGAAGCAGAAAGAAGACATCCTCGAAGGTAACCAGGAGGATGATCATCATGTATTGAGTCTGCGCATGATGCAAAGCTACATTGGCTCCTACTGGGTGCATTTCCATCCACAGCTTCCCATTTTACACAAGCCGACGTTCAATGCGACCTCGTGTCCCGACCTCTTGCTGCTCTGCATCATGTGCCTGGGCGCGTCGTGCTTGGAAAAGAGCCACGGACACGAAGTCACGCAAGCATGCTCTCAGCTGTCCAATTTCCTGGCGTGGCATCTTCGCTGGGAGATATTCATGGATGCCGATTTCCGTCCACCCGCCAAACTTTGGGTTTTCCAAGCGCTCCTGCTTCTTGAAGTGTTCGAAAAGATGTACTCTACGCGCCCTCTCCATGAGCGAGCACACATCCATCATGCCACAACGCTCACATTGATGCGAAGAGGAAGCTCGCTCATTGGTAGGTCTGCGATGGATTCTCCGCCGAGTCTCAGGGACGGCAAAGCTGGCGCGGCCATGAACACGCCAGACGAGTGGTGGAATCACTGGATCACAAACGAAGCCACAAGAAGGGCAGCATTTGCGGCATTCGTCATGGATAGCATACACGCCACCATGTTTGGGCACAGTGCGGTCATGGTGGCCCACGAAATGCGCCTGCCCCTCCCCTGCGACGAGGCTTTGTGGTCCGCGACGAGCAGCGCTGAAGTTGGCCGAATCGAGACAAGTTTGCACTCCAACGGCATCAAACACACGACTTTCCTGGATGGTCTTAAGAAGACTCTCAATGGCCAGAGCGTGAGGACAAATTCGTTCGGGAGGACGATTCTTATGGCGGGCTTGCTGAGCGTATCGTGGCACATGAACCAGAGGGACCTGCAGGTCAGCTCACTTGGTGTGTCTCAGGCCTTGGGTGGCCGCGACAAGTGGCGAGGATCTCTTACGCGTGCGTTCGACTTCTGGAAGCAGGATTTCGACAACTCGCTTGCCCAGCCGAACAACAGCAGTGTGCCGAATGCGTACAGCCACTCCGGCGCCGTCGACGATGATATCGTCTTTGAGTCTCGGACCGTCCTCCACCATCTCGCACACATGGCTATGCACGTCGACATTGTCGACTGCCAGATCTATGCTGGGGCCAGCCGGTTGCTTGGCCGTTCCATCACATTACAGGATTACAATGGCGCACAGAAAAGGATGGAAACACTGTGGGCTCCAACAGCAAGGGCTCGAGACGCGACCTTTTACGCACTCCAATTCCTATCTAAAGTCCTCATTCCAGAGGAACGAACCAGGGCCCCGTCCGACCGGTCATCCAGCTCAAACGCCAGTTACTACGCTCGGGATGACATTCTGCTGAACAGGCCCTGGGTACTCTACTTTGCCTCGCTCATTGTATGGTCTTACGGATACGCACTCGATGGCCCTGTCAAGAGTCCGTACGTGCTGACAAAGTATGAGGACAAAGTCACCGACATGACCCGCTTCCTAGAGCGAGTCGGCGGTGTCCGCGGCCCAGAAGACCTTGCGCACGTGCCCGCCCGAAATGCATGCCTGGGCCTACTTCTCCTCATGCGCGACATGTTCAAGAAGACGAGGTGGGAGTTGCTGCACGAGGCCAGCAATCTGCTCACCAAATGCATTGAGAAACTGGTCCCTGGCGCGGCCAATATGTGATGTCCGTTTTGGTCTTTGTTCTTCTTCTCACTCATTCACGCCGCGACGCTCTACTCCCATGTTGATTGATGTTAGCATGGGAGCATGCGTCGGCGAATACAAATTGGGAACCTTTTTTTTTGATGGTTTCTGGCCACTTGTTGCACTTGATCCAACGTTCTAGCGTGGCGAAATGTGTTGATGATATCAGGGTCTATGTACATATATTTGGGAGGGAGTTGGGGGTTTAGTCTGTTTCGCCTTCTGTGGCTTGTTTTTCATTTCTGAGCGGGTTGATGCTCAAACAAGATATACGTCGTGCATGTGTGATGGTGTGGGTGGTTTGGTCTGTCTGTTTTTATCCTTGTTGTACATGACATGTGGTCTATGGGGTTGCAAAAATGGGACGGTCGGGTCGTTGGCTGTCTGTGGTTCAAGCGTGGGCGCTTGTGGCATGTTTCCTCTTTTTGTTTTTGACAGTTAGCTGTTCTTCTGTTTGTCGCAACTCGTTTATTTATTTTACACTTATACCCTAGGGGCGGACTAAGATGGCAGTTTTTTTGAGAGATTTTTTGCAGACAATAAAAGATGGTTGTTATTCGTTTTTAACCAATTCATTCCTGTTGTCTATGTGTGTATGTGTGTGTGTGTGTGTGTGTGTGTGTGTGTGTGCTTATCCCTTCTCTCCCCGTTACTAACATTCCCCTATGTTTTTTTTTTCTTCTTCTTCTTCTTCTTCTTCTTCTTCTTCTTCATATTGATGCAGATTATCGCGTGGGTGGGTTACTGGCTAGGTACGTACCTAATGTAACTTGGTCCTTACCTTGTCCAATTCAATTCCCCAAGAAACCTAATACGTAGACAAGTTATTCCTTCAATTCTACCTACATCAAACGTCATCCATCGATCCATCCATCGATCCATCCATCGATCCATCCCCTTTCTCCTTTGTAAGTCCCCACCACTCCCCCCGCGGGGGGAGTCGGGCGGGGGGGGCCGGGGGCCGCGGGGC